>QZGG01001692.1:0-56195 GCA_006409495.1 Sedum album
TTTGGCAGTTGTTTTCTTCTTATTTTTTTGTTGAAGACCGACATTAATAGTTATATTAAGTAGCAGTAGTTGCAGCATGATTGTTTGAGGAGTGCAAGCTTTAGGATTAGACAGTGTAGTGTTGTTGGATGGTATCAATGTCCAATCCTTTAAGCTTCACTACTGACTCCACATGTCCCTTCAGTGTGTGCAGTTCTCGCAGCCTGCAACATAAACCGGAAACATTCAAAATAAGAAACCAGGTTATATTATAAGAGTGGGATTTTTATTTACATCAACCATATAACAACCACATAATTGGTAGAAGTGCTGGAGGACTTTGCATACCTTGCAACTTCAGCACGCCTCTTAGCTTGCTCAGCTATCTCAGACAGCTCCCTATAACTGTTCTTTTCTTGAAATAGAGAAGTAGTTTCTGGTGGTTGAAGACCATGAAGGGTTCTTTGAGCAGCAGCCCACTGCGCTTCCCTCTCTTCTTTTCCATAATCCTTTTTTGTAGTAAAGGCGGTCTGTCAATCAAATTTTAAATGAAGATGAGAAGATATAATTACTATCAATGAAATTGAAAACGCGGAACAGCAGAGCTCTTTAAGAAGGTAACCTTCAGAAACCTACCTTGTTCTCTAACAGAGTGTCCCAGGCTTTCCCGCTAAGGGCATACCGAATGGCGAACTTCAAAACATCAAGAGGTACGTAAGTAACAATGCTGTAAATCCAAATGACACCCGCCCATCCCCAACCCATGCCCTTGATATTTGCAAAATTCCAATGCGCATAAACAGCAATAAGCGTTGCGACCTGTCAACAACAGATGACATCTCAAAATGGATTAACTTTACCAGGCATCAGTGTAACAAAGGTTGTTGAGTTTTTTTCTATTTCTGTAGTATGCTGATGTCAAATTTGGTTCACATGTATTTCTACACTACGATCTGCCATCCCTAACTAAGATAGAATCTTTACCAACTGAGCCGCAAGGAAGGCGCTCATTAAAAGCAAACCAGGGCGCTCAACAAAGGACCAGCTGCGGGACCTAGTAACAAATATGAGGGCCTGACTGATAATGCTGACTTGTAAATATAGTGCTGCCATCATCTCCCTTTTGTTCCCACGAATGGAATGTACACCAAACTTGTCCTGAAGTAAAAGTGACACACGATCAGAACAAGAAGCACACTAGCTGCCAAAGAAGAATTTTTTTAGAATTATTACAGAAAAGAAGTCAGTCTCCCACGCAGCCCAGAAGAATATAACTGTCATCAATGCCATGTAACCTCCAAGAACAATTCCAGTAGCAAATATCTCCTTAAGTTTCCAGCTATCAGGAAGTGGGGATGGCTTCACGCGATCCTTTGAAATAGTCATGATGGTACCTGCATCAATGAACGCACATTAATTATCCAACCATATCTACATTTACACAATTTACAAAGAAAAAACCAATTTACAACCATGTATAAGCTTCAACTCACCGTCATTTAGGATTGCTATGATCAAAACCATGAAGGGGGCGAAGTCATATTTCCAGATAAGAGCAATAAACATGAATCCAAACTGAAGTTTTGACACAATACAAAAATAAATGTCGAACACTGATAAAATTTCAGAAAAAGATAGCATAAGTTTTCCAAATTTGTGATAGTACATACCACAATACGTATGGTGATTGAAACTGCGTAGATCTGTGGAAGAGGTGAACCAAAAAGGACTAAGACAATGTAAGGAATATAAGGAAATCAATAGAAACTAAAAAGTGTCAGTAACTGACTGTATAGTTCTTCATCCTCTGAAAAATGGCCCTGCTAGTCAGCACTGCACTGATAATCACACTAAGACCAGGTTCTGTTAGGACAATGTCTGATGCACTTCTAGCAGCATCAGTCGCATCGGCAACAGCTATTCCAATATCTGCTTTCTTCAAAGCTGGAGCATCATTGACACCATCTCCAGTCATACCACATATGTGCTTTCTCTCTTGAAGCTTCTTCACAATTTCATACTTGTGCTCTGTTAGACAAAATTTACATTCATATGGAGTGAATGAAAATAGAGCGTGTATGCGGTGGGTGATTCTGATGAGAATCTAACAAAAAACCTAGGAGCCCGTCACTTACAGCAACAGTCTTTAAGTTAACTACAAACTCTATACCACTTAAACAAGCAATCTAAGACGCACCCGGAAAAACTCCAGCAAAACCATCAGCCTTCTCTATCAGTTCATCCACGGGAAGAGATTCAAGAGCCGCATCAGCCTTTCCTCCAAGCAATGAAGAAGAGGGATACATGTTGGTGCCCATTCCCAACCTCCTTCCAGTTTCCTTGGCTATAGCAAGCTGATCCCCTACAGAATTAAAATGCATATTTGAGGTGATGTATTTTTCAAGACAATTGCAACATATAATCAAAATGTAACATCAAGTATACCAGTGATCATTTTCACATTTACACCAAGATTAAGAGCGCGTCGGATAGTTTCAGCACTGTCATGCCTAGGAGGGTCAAACAAAGGAAGCAAACCAACAAACTGCCATGGCGCCCCAGGACTGTCTTTGCTCTTCTCTGGTACTTCCTGTAGATTATGACAGCTAACTGATACGAGGTTCACTAGTTATCTTGTGACTACGTGTACGCTATAGTATCTATAAACTTTGACATACCTGTCTTGCAACAGCTAAGGAACGAAGCCCTCTATCAGCATATTTATCGATCACAGCATGAACCTTCCTTTTTACATCCTCTTTGCAATTGCAAAGGGCAATAATCTGATCACAGGAAATCATGTTTTTCATTCATTACTAAATTGCTATTTTAGTTCAGCAAATGGAAGAGTATACAAATTCATAATTAAGTCAAAGAAACAAACCTGTTCAGGAGCGCCTTTGCTAGCGCGATGCCATGTTCCATCACTTTCAATGTAAGTCAAAGCTGTTCTCTTGTCCACAGGGTTAAATGGAAGAAAGTGAACTTCCCTAATGCCAGCTCGCGCCTGCAAACAATAACCTGGTATTACTAAGACGTAACAGTCTGCGACAAACAAAAAACAAGACTGTGGAGCTGCCAAGTTACCTCTTTTGGATCTGCAAGCATGTTAACAATAGCAGCATCAATGGCATCCTGGTTTTCCATCCGCGATGCCCTGGCAGCAAGAAGCAATACATGTTCTTTCTCCACCCCCTTAGCAAACACCTCAATCAAGTTTTTATCAACTGATAACTTGTTTAGAGTCAGCGTCCCTGTTTTGTCACTGCAAAGAACATCCATACCAGCCATTTCTTCAATAGCAGTCATTCTCTTCGTGATAGCACCCTGTTGGGAGAGCCTATGAGAACCAATGGCCATGGTGACAGACAAAACAGTTGGCATAGCAATTGGTATTCCACCAATCAAGAGAACCAGCAAGTTGTCAATACCGTCTCTGTATTTGCGATGTTGGATAGGGTACATGACTATGATCTCAATAGCCATACCAATTGCAATCGAGCAAATACAAAAGTTTCCGATGGAAGTAAGAACTTTCTGAAAGTGCCCGACTTGGTTGGTACTGTCCACCAGATGTGCAGCCTTACCAAAAAAGGTGTGAACCCCAGTGGCAATAACAACAGCTTCGATCTCACCTTGCTTACATGTTGAACCAGAAAAAACCTCATCTGATGGGTTCTTTGTAACAGGGAGGGACTCTCCTGTAAGAGCTGACTGGTCAATCTTTAAGGGATCACCTTCAAGAAGGCGAGCATCAGCAGGTACAATATCTCCTAACTTTATGCTGATGATATCTCCTGGTACGAGAATCGAAGCATCTTGCTCACTCCAGCGCCATCACGTAATACCTGTGCATATTTAAAGACCAATTTTATTTTCAAATATTGCCCAACACATTTGTGACGAGAATAACAGTTTACAGTACTATCAGGAGTAACTGAAAGCAGCCTGAACAACCTAAAGTCCAAGGATGTTGTTTTACCTTAGTTTTAGGGGCAAGACCAGCCATGAGAGCAGCTGCAGCATTTCCCGCATTATTCTCTTCAATAAAACTTATAGTTGAATTGATCACCAAAAGCACAATGATACCAACAAAATCCTGCCAATCTGGATCCCTACCATCACCATTTGCCAATGCTATGGCCATTAAAGCAGCCGCTTCCATGACCCAAGACAGTGGGTTCCACATAAACCCAAGAAACTTCAGAAGTTTGCTCTCCTACAAATTACATTGTTCATCATTTAAATTCATATTCATATTTGACCCTTATGCAGTAGAAAATAGGAAGAATGAAACAAAAAGATTAAAATATCAGTGAATGTCATTCTTACCTTTTTCTCTTCAAGTTTGTTTGGCCCAAAAATTTGAAGTCTGGCGGCTCCTTCCTCTGAACTTAGACCTTCTTTGTTACATTTTAGTTGTTCAAAAACTTCCTCAACTGGGATCCGTTCCTGAGACATATTATCAAGAGATCAGAAAAACACTCGAACTCTGAAGATTCATCATACTGCAGTTCAAGGTTATCGTTATGACTTCTATATTTAAGTAATGAATATCTGTGCCAAAATGATTAAACACATTTTCATTATTTTTGAAAGGCCACTTTTGAAGTTCAGATTCTGCTGAACATTGCTTTGAAAGTGAAGCTTACAGTCAGTGTACGTTAAGAAAGATACATGATTTGAAAGTTCACTCACATAAACGAAGGTTCATTCATTTAGAAAGTCTGAAGGCAATATATGAGCCAAATTTACAGCACTTGATTTTTTAACGAATGAGTTACTGGATACCCAGGCCATATTCACAGCACTAGAAAAACTTACCGACTTAGTTCCATTTCCATACCAGCCGCATAATTAAAATCATTTTTAATCAATCAAACATCTATTCCTTCAGAAACTCTAACAAAATACTTAAGCTTACTCATTAGAGTTTCTGAAAATAGTACCACAGACTTCATTAATGGATTCACCAGTTTTTCATATGAAAAACAAAGACAACCCTCTAACCATTGTTCTGGTGACAACATAACAACCATCCATGTGATGTTTCAAACCATAAATAACACAGCCCATCCCAACATACACCTAATGCAAACTAATCAACCAGATGGCACAAGTTTCACCTGAATTAATGTTCATGTTCCACCACTTTCAAATAGGTCCATTTACATTACACTACAGCCATGCAATAAGTATACAACTACTAGTCAATAAGTCAAATGGAATAAAAAAACAGTGCTAAACACTCAAAACACCATAATTATCAAATCCTCATCCAAACAAAACTTCCCAATACCAAATTACTAATTAAGTAGTAATCATTGCTGACACGCAATTGCTTCTCCATGAAAGCCAAGATAAATTACATAGAAATAAAACAAACACACAAATAAATGGAGTAAATAAATAAATGGAATTAGAGCTCAACACAAAAGCTTTCAATTTCAGATTTTCCATTTTCAAAATTTACGATATCAAACCAAACACGGCCTAATCTAATCCCAGTCAGAAAACTCCTCAACCGCAAAACTCAGCAACCACTGCATACGAACATCACAAACAAGCAGAACCCATAGATCACCACCTTGAAAATCGATGCTGCGGTCGATTATCGGAAACTCGCCGGAAAAATAAGTAACAAACACAAAGAAGAAGATGATGTATACTGGTTAGCAAACCACATGCGAGTACGTCGATTCGGAAACCGACAGATATACTGTCTACCGAGTGTTGAAGCAAAAAAGATGATGGAGTGTGGTCGTTAGATACAAACAAAAAAGGAGTATGTAGAGAAAGGATGAAGCGAGAGTTACCAGATCGACAGCCTCGTTTTTGATGTCCTCGAGACCCATCGGCGACGGCGGTGGACGTGACCCAGAGACGGAGCTTAGACGTTGAATGAGAAACTTGTAGTCGTATTTATACAAAATTTAATCAATTTTTTTTGAAATAGTAAGTAATTGAGTAAATAAACAATAATAATAATTGATATTAATATTCATTTGGAGTTCGGTTCTAAAGGGATATTAAAATTTTGTAAGACACAAAGACATCGTCGCAACCGTTCATTTTGATTAATCTGACGGTTGAGATTAAATTAATTATGAATTAAAATTGATGGTTGAATTAGCAAAATACACGGGCGGTTGAGAATGACGGTTATATATATCAACCGTTAGATGAATTGAAATCAATGGTTGAAATGATGTATCCCTAAGTCAGAGGCATGCTTCACGCATATTTTACGTATTTACTATATATGTCACGGTAATAGAATAAACAAGTACGCCTTTTAGGGCTCTAATCAGGGAATGTATTTTCATTCCATCTTACAAAAAAATTGTTTGTCCTTCTAGAACTTAATCCTATTCATTTGTTATTAACATATTGGAATTTTATCATTATATATTTACACTTTAGTTTGACGCATAAATCACATACGATTAAATTGTTAGAAATTATGGATAATGAAAACACGGCGGAAAGAAATCACGGACGTTGACCAACGGCGACCTCGTGAAAGTAAAAGCGAGTCAGTGTATTATTGTGTTGTCATTTGTCAATGTCACGCTGTGTTTACGTGTCCGTTACAAACGCCGCATGGTGGCCCATTGGGTATTTTTACTGAATCAATGCGGTTCAGAGAATCAAACTGGTTCAGAGAATCGGACCGGTTCAATCGAATCTACACGTGTCGGTTTTTTTGTTGAGAGTGAATGAAGTTAAAAGAAGCTTGACTGTGGAAATTGTGAGTTAAATTTGCAGTAGCGCAAATTAGGATTATGAATTGACTTGAGAACTGAATTGTTTTTGTGACAGGTTTTTAATTTTTAAAAGTGGAGAGGAATATGAGGCCATGTAAAGCAGTAAAGGTATGTTAGGTCTTGGGAATGTAAGAGGAAATAATCGACTCTAGCATAAGTGAGGTTTCAAATGTTGTTATTAAATGTTTTAATACGTGCGTGTTTTGATGATTAAGATTTAGATTGCACATAATTTATGGAAATTATGTTTTAAAGGCATATTCGTATAATTTTACACAGTGTTTTATATAATACTCCGTCTGTCCCTAAATTTTATTTTGAATCCACACATTTTATACCTTATTTCTTTCTTAAAAATTGTGTATTTTGTGTTTTTGGACAAATAAATAGGGACAGAAAGTATATAGATTCTGATTATTAGTGTTACTGGATAAAATTTCCGTATGTAAAAGGTAAGTTGATTATGTGAAGTTTTTAATGAGTGTTATATGCACTGTTATTTCAGGTATGAAACTAACGGTTCTAATTACGATAAGGCTAAAGTTGCTTACATAAAGTAACAACCATACACACACAAGAAAGTGAATAAGCAAATTCATGTGATCTGGCAGCAGTTGCAGTTCATGTGCATACAAAATCCATAGATGAGATGACGTGCCAACCCAACCAGAACCAAATTTGTCACTCAGCATGTCCCGTGTTTATGGAACAACTCGTCATCCAAAAATTAAGGAATTGTCACTCTCACTTTTTGCACTAAGCTCGTCGTCACACAAAGATCGTGAGAGTCCAATCTTTTCGACCCAGCTATTCGGCCCAATACAAATGGCCCAGTAAAAATGGCCCAGTTTTTTCATTATCGATCAATACCAAATATATATTAAATTAAATTGATTATTTTAATTTATTTATCTGGATTGTTCTCGTCAATCTTCAGCATCCGATTGCAATTCAATTTCCGACGATCGACGGTCTGTTTGCTGATCTGATGGCGCTTTATCGACTTGGAAGAGCATCGTCGATTTTCAGGGCTCAGCTCAGGACTGTGAATGTCATCTCCGGGCATGTTTCGCGGTATGATTTTTTGTAAAGATCTGATGGTTGGTGTTGTTTTTGATTTTGATAGTATCGCATGTGGCTTGGAATTGGTTGGATTTTGAGGATTTTGGATGTGCTTATGGTGATTTTTTGACTGGAATTATTTTGGAGATTATAGTGGTCAAATTTTAGGGTTTGAAAATGGATGCTTTGGTGATGTACGTGATTGTTATTTTGATTGATGACTCTGCATTTGATGTTTTGAAAGTTGATTGATATGAGTTGTGATGGCGGGTATGATTGTGCCACGTGGAATGATTGAAATGAATGCGAGAGTTGATGATGTTTGGGATTTTTTACTCAGATTGCTGTTGTTTGTAGTTTGAATTCGATATAATTTTGTCCAAGCACTGGATTCTGTTGCCTGCATTATGTAATACGTTGGTATAGGGTTTAATTCTGTATCTTTGTTTTGTTCCAGAAATTCCAGTGTTGAGAGCCCTTTGAGAGAATCCGATGCTGGGCTACTCAGGTTAGTGTGTAGAATTTGATGATTGGTCACTATTATTTATGCACGATTTTTTTACTGCTGTATCATCTTGATGATCCTCTGCAACTGTCATTCACGTCTCTCAAACCAAGTCTGCTCCCTTAGTCATGAAGCATTTTTCTGGCCTTATTTGTCTCTTAGTCTACATATTCCATCTTGTTGCTCATGGAAACTTATAAACTCAGCTCCAAATTCTTCTTGTACTTTCAGGCCTTCACTTTTCATGAAAGCTGAAATGCAAAACAGTCGATCCTTGCTCCAGGTAAGGGTTAAATAATCAGTAATATTTTATAAGAAAATCCTTCGTGATGATGATTCAACTTGCAGATGCAATTTGGCATGCGCTATCTTTCTTCGGCGGGTATGTTCATTTAAACTTCTAACAATGAAGTAATATTGTCACTTCGCCATCATTGTGTCCTTTTTAGTCACCAGATTTGTGTAGTTGATTGTATAGAAACTTTAAAAAAGAAGTTGAAGTTCATTTCTAAATCATTAAGGATTAAATACATAATATGGTTGAATGGGCAAAACTTGTCACGTGTATACGTTTTTTTGCTCTGGCATTTATGCACAATGTTGCTCACAGAAATCACATGATTTTACTGGCCTTGATGGACTATTGATCATGGTTCCCTTTTTAATAGGCATGATATATGAAAAAAGGTTTTCTGATGTTTTGTTGTCTCAACTTTATTTGTCGCAGGAACTCCCACCACCAACGAAACTGCTACTCCAGCGACGGTATGAGTTTTCAGATGTTGTGATTCTATATTTATACCAAATGTATAGGTATGATTTTAACAATTCATCTTTTTATATTTACGCAACAGGCTGCAGGAAACATAGGGCTGTCTGAGAAAGTTATGAGCCACAGGCCCCTATCTCCTCATCTTCCTATCTACAAGCCACAATCCAGCTCGATGCTTTCAATCACCCACAGAATCACTTCAGTCTACCTTGTCGGAGTGGTTTTGGCTTATTCAGTTATTTTTCTTCAAATGGGACCAATTTGCCTTACTTCTTTCCCTTTCTATCAATTCTGCTGTTATGTTGCGAAGCTCACCCCAATCACCATGGAGCTTGCTTCCCTAGCCTTGGCCTATAACGTCTTTCATGGCCTTGCTAAATTTGCTGGTAGAATATGATCTCCACCAGATCAGCTTATTTTGCGAGGAAGTCTTCTAGGTGAACCGCATGTTCAATTAACTAATATATACGAACAGAATCTACAGTAGCTAATACCTCTGTTTCTTGTGCAGTGAAATAAAGGAGCACCAAAATAGAGGGGATAAGAAGGGAAAGAGACCAACTCATTGGTGTATCTGTCTGTTCTGCACTTACACACTTGTGTTTTACATCCTTTTGTATCTTTTTCTATGTTTTGTGCTTTTCCGTATCCAGTTGCGATTGGAATGCAACAAGCTACTTGTTAATGGATTTACTGGTTAACATCTCCAGTCTGAAAGATAAATTGACTGCATGGCAATAATTTGCTTTAGATTTTTGTAGATTGTCAACTTTCAATACTTCTCATCTCCTCTCGGTGTAACATAAATATAATGTCACTTGCAAGCTAGTTTCCAACCGTTGCATTTGCATGCAGCCATGCACCTAGCAGAGGTAGAACGTCCACCCACCATCATTGTTAAACCGCTCGAACTTTTTCTTAGTAGTTTCGGAAGACTAACGTTTGAGCTAACAGATACTATAAATAACAGAGATCCTTAGCAGTCATGATGTCCAAACAAAACCAGCTAAAACAATGGCTTAACAAGCATCCAAATGAGAATGTTTAGAACAAATGGGTGAGAATTTGACAGTTAACAATCAACTGAGTATTAGTCTCTACACAGTAATCATCCCGCAAAACAAGCCATGAGGTGCGACATTGCATCAACCATCAAATAAACCAGAGAGCCTTAAAACCAAAAGGAGAGAGATGATGTAGTTGGGAATGGAAGCATGAGTAGTCTGTTGGTTACTTGACTTTCTCAATGATGTCTGAAATCACCTTCTCCATATCGAGTGCCTTCAGTGGTGGAAATGGCCGCTTCATTTCCTGAAAGTAATGCATGCCGAAAAATCATCTGCTTGTGTAAAAATTTCAATACCAATGTTTTCTTGGCAACCATTGAGTTACATTCATCAATCCATGTCCAAATGGATATAGAATTTAGCGAGCGGGAGACTCTATTTAAAATGTATGAACAGTTGAAAACAAAGCACATACAAATTAAAATGTTCGGCACCCTAAAGTTTTACTGAGTTAAAAGAGATAAAGATTTTACCAAAAGGCTTATGAAAATCTTGCCACCTTCCTCTCGTATTTCAAAGCATCCTCTACGAGGCTGCAAAAAAATCACAGATAAATCATAACAACACAGAACTTGTTGATTACAATGGATCTCAATATAACACGGAATGTGAAGTATGCCCATGGACATTTCAGCAATCATCAATACTAAAATTACACAAAACTTATGTTATTGCACCTTTTCCGGATTAACAAGCACTTGTATTCCATCAATGGCTTTTTCCAACCCTTCTTTCACAAGAATTGCCCTTGTCTTGAACGCATTGCATTGTTTACTATAGTTAAGAAACAGATGTATCACAACAAAGAACAATGATCTTGATTCATCCATAAGCATTTAGCTAAGCACTACTTCGAGTAGAATGATGACAAATGATCACTTTCTTCTACTCATACAAAGACAACATCAAAAATTAAATAAAGATCAGACATTTCATATCATCATAAATCCTCAAAAACCTAGAGTTCCAAATATCAGAGTGGAGTAACCCTAGGACATTCATAAGCAAATGTGCACCCTTTCTAGCACACAACGTAAAAAGCAAACAAATACAATCTTGGAACCCTAATCTCAACTTCTACTAAGGCATAAATCAACTCAACTTTCAACAACAATAACACACACAAACTTCAACCAAAACAAAAACCCTAATTTTTAAAATCAAATCTAAATTGAACAAACAGAGTAGATAAATCTCACCAGTGCTCAATCACAATAGTCTTCGCACCCTTCCCATCACCATCCAACCTCTTCCTTCTCTTCTTTCTTCTCCACTTCCTTCCCTTTCTTCACCACTTTCTCCTTAACCGCAGCCTTCTCCTTCTTCAACTTTTTCTCCTTCACATCCACAGCAGACTCAACCACTGACTCCTTGTTAACCATCCGCGTCGAACTCCTCGTCACTCTTCCAACTCCATTCTCCTTCTTCACCTCCTCAACCGCCACAACCGCTTCCTTAACATCTCCTACACCTTCAGCAGCAACATCAGCCTTCCTCTTCCTCGGCGCCATCGTCTCTCTCTCTACCACCTTCCGCTTCTTCAACTTCCAATGCTTAGTTTTGTCTGCGGTTCTCGGTTATCGTGTCGTTTTTCCCGCCATTTTCCATCTAAGGAATTTTCATCGGACGGCTCTCCTCCTCTGTTTTATCTTAGGCCTTGTTTGGCAAATACATATTCAAATAACCCGGAATTCGATATTCCAGTGCAATTTATTATCCAAACCAAACAAGCCCTTACCTTAAGGAATCTCAACGTGGACGATTCTGGACGAATCGCGTACGGCGCTATCCACCCAGCGTGATGACGTGGCATCAATATCACTCATTGACAATCCAATCGGCTTCGTTCCGAAGCGCTTTGATCGAGAAACTGGACTATGGCTGCTGCTTCTGCTTGCTTTTTTATTTCAAGAATCCCTCATTCACAAACCCTAGTTTTGCAGAGGCCCCGACCGCGGGTGAATCGGCATGAGACGACGTCGTTTCGTGTTACTTCCCGACGCGCGAAGTGTGGAGTGATTCGTGCATCTGTTTCGGCGTCGCCTGAGGTGCGGTCCAGCCCCGATGATCTCGTCACGTCCATTTTGTCAAAGGTTGCTTACATTTCAAACTTCGAGTGTTAGGGTTTGGATTTGTGATTGTTGAATTTGTAGAGATTTTTAGTGTCTCAACATTATATTAAGATTCTTGGTAGTTGCGTTGTTGATGGTGAAACATGTTTTGGTGAGTAGGTGAGGGAGACTGATAGAGGAGTTTCACTAACTAAGGAGCAGCATATGGAAGTGTCTCAAGTGGCGACACAGTTGGAGAGGTTCTGTGTGGAGGAGCCGGTGAAGTGCCCTCTTATATTTGGAGGTATGTTAGCGTTATCAGTGCTTGTATTGGTTTGATCGTGTTTGTTGGTGGTGGATTTGATTGTGGTTTACTTGGGGATTATGCAGATTGGGATGTTGTGTATTGTTCGAATCCTACATCTCCTGGGGGTGGATTTAGGAGTGCATTTGGTCGGATGTTTTTCAAGGCAAATGAAATGACTCAGGGTGTCGAGGTTCCAGATGTTGTGAGAAACAAAGTATCGTTCTCGCTTTTTGGATTTCTAGACGGGGAAGTCTCTCTAAAAGGTATGTCAATCACAGTCAGCTTACAATTACAATCAAAATGTCTCAGAGATTATTGTATTAACAATATATTGTTTTCTTTGTGCAGGTAAGTTGAATGTACTAGACTCAAAGTGGATTCAAGTCATTTTCGAACCACCAGAGCTGAGAGTAGGCGCCTTAGAGTTCCAATACGGTGGTGAGAGTGAGGTTAAGCTACAGATCACATACATCGATGAAAATGTCAGGCTAGGTCTTGGATCCAGGGGCTCCTTGTTTGTCTTCCAAAGACGTAAATAACCTGGTTAAATACTCTCATCTTGTATCTTTGTCCACATATCTATTACGGCTCTTCTCTTTAACATTTGTTATATCCTATTTGGGTGTCAATAATACTTCCAAATCATTATTTATAAGAAGAATCCTATCAGAAGATGTTCAGTCCTCAAATCCTATCAGAAGAATCCTAAGGAATTTGCTAGGGACTGTTAAGGAGATTTCAGGGACGTGTGACTCTGTTGGGTGTACTGTTGATAGGAAGGATCCTAAAGATGTGCAGGAGGAGATTGACAATGGTGATGTTGAGGTTCCACAGGAGTATGAGATGCTTTAGGTTGTTCAATATGAATTTTTTGTTATGATTCAGTGTCTTTATGAACTTTTGAGTTTGGGTCGTCCATACGTGATGATTTGAGGCATGAATTTGTTGCGGTTTTGTTGGATTATGTGCAATATTTTTATGGTGTGAAATTGTCAGTCGTTAATTGTTAGAGTTCATAATTGCATTTAGTGATAATTTTGTGTTAGGTTGATAAAAATGTTTTGGCTGTGTACGTAGGTAGGAACATTATAAATGCCGCATGGTTGACCATGATCTTTGTTAGCATTCATATAACTTAGTGTTAGCGTTTCTGGTTAATTTTTCCTCAAATTGGAATGTCTAATTTTGCTCTGGAGTTGTATAATAGTATTTTTGGACTGTTGATTCAAGGACATGGTTTGGGATATACATAACATGCCATTGATCTTGTAATCCAGATCTGTTACGTATCTAGTTCTCATACCGGTTTGACATAGTGGTCAGTGAAAATCACATAGCTTCTTTCTATTTTTGCAGTAGTTGTGAATTAACTAGTGTCCATATTTGGAAGAATACAGTCACATAAATGGTCATGGATCTCTATTGTTAATACATGGATGGAGATTCGTGGTCTATTTCCCAGTTACCGTGAAGGTCCAGATTCTCCGAGGTTGGAAACCACGAGGACGATTATATGCTAGCTTTAATGATGAAGATTACTATATATGGAGGAATTAAATCCATCCCAATGAGTGGGCATAAGACGAAGTGGGGTTGGCCTAATGGTTAGACATTAACTACCTAGACCAATAGGTCTCGGGTTCGAGTCATGAGGTATGAGTGAATTCCGATAATCCCTTTTGAAAAGAAAAAAAAAGAGTGGGCATAACTGCTATGCCTTGTATCAACCTGGTAGGCTTTCAAAACTAGTCTACTCATAAATAATTTTGAGATTCTTATTGGTTCGGTAGGATGACAGCAGCACTGTTACTTAATGTAGCAGTGTCAATGTTGTTTTGCATAATGCCTTGATTTTATCCATTTCAAAGCCTCTAATCATATGCAATTACTATAAGCAAGACTTTCTGATAAGCTCCTAAAGGTGCAAGTGCAGTCTCTAGAGTCCATGTGAACACAGGTAGGAAATATGCACAAGGACAACAAGTAAAAAAGGAGCAGATTCTGATGGATGGACTATGAGTATGAGAACCTCAATCAGATTACCTGCAATGGTTTACATTGATTCAGCTTAACAGAGAAATTTCGAGAAAAATATGGATTTTGCATTACTATATGCCATGTCAAATGCTATTAACTCTTTTGCTAGATCCATCCGAGCGAACACGTTATAATTTATTCATTTCAACCTTTTAAATCTCATCTGCATAGTCCATACCGAACTGAAAACCAGTCCAAAAGCATTATTGCAATTTGTAAGGCACAAACCCACTCAAAGCAAAACAATGGCAACACACCATTGACTTGAGCTCAAACATAAAAGATGGTGGTTTCTGTTAACATCCTCACCACTTTGTTTCAACCTCAAGTCATCATCAACTATTCAATGTTTTCGCATTTTCTTACGCATTACATAACCGACTCAACACAGCAGAACCATGTGTATCAAACTCAAAACAAGGAAACAACCATATGAACACAAAAAATCAGTTCCATTATATCTTATACCATAATTTAAAGATTCAAATTAAAAGCAAGCATTATACCTATTTCATGTTTGCTTCTCGTCCGATAATACCTATTTCGATGTACACGGTCGTTATCTTTTTATTATCTCAGCGTTCTCGGAAGACAGTCAGCATGGACGTACTTTACCTTCTTCACTGCTCACTCACTCAAATTTCTGTCAGTTTTTTAATGGTGCTACTCGCTGGCACGTGCTACCTGCATGCTGATGCAGTCGCACACAAAAGGCGAAAGAGCAATCATGGAGCCGGAATATTTCACTGTTTTTTTCAAATTATTTAACCTTGCTCTGTGTTTGTTTCATTCCTGGGGTTTTTTCCTCAGTGTTTTTCAGTTCAATTTTGTACTGAACATTTGATATCAAAAAAAAAAAATTAAAAGCAAGCATTAAAACTATCGGAAAAAGATTATAAAAATAATCTCTTTCCATAACTTAAGGCTTAGCCTAAATCAATCAACATATACTCACTTTCCTTAAACGCGTCACGCCCGCATTCCCGTTGACTCAAAATCCCCATAAATCCCACAATTACTGGCAGTTCATTCTCACCACGTTCTCCTTCCACTCTCTCTTCTTTTCAATTTCTAAATAATTCGAGAATATACAGAGAAAATTTTAGGAGAAGAAAGCAGAGCGGTTACCTCAAGTTGAAGTTCAGATCCGGCAATGGCGAGAACGAGTCTGGCATTGTGCTTCACACTACTCACTCTTTTGATCGCATTTAATGTCTCTACATCTGCAGATCCAACTACGGAGCCACCAGCATCTCCACCGGAAACAGACGCACCGACTCCATCTCCGTCGCCAGAAGCCGACGCGCCAGGATCTCCATCTCCAGACATCTCGTCACCACCGGCGCCTCCTCCATCCGACGGAGACGACGACGATCAATCTCCATCTCCATCGCCTTCTCCGGAACCGTCTGATGATCCGGAAGCGGATGAGCCGGAACCATACGATGGTCCAGAAGCAGATGCGCCGGAGCCGGAAGCGGAGTGGGCTAATGCGAAGGACGGCGTGAAGCCGAAGGAGAAGGAAGTTGTCGAAGCCGAAGGGATGAGCGGAGGTAAGAAGGCGGGGATTGTGCTTGGAGCGTTTGCGTTTGTGGGACTTGCGGCGTTGGGCGGATTGGTTTATAAGAAGCGGAAGGAGAATATTGAGAGAGCTTCGTATGGATACGCCGTTAGGAGAGAGCTTCTTTGAAACGGTAGCGTTTAGTTGAAAGACTTGTTTGTTTGGTGATTATTTGAGTTTACTCATTCTGATTCGCTTTGATTTTATGTGGATTGTATTTCAATCTGTTACAATATAAATAGAAGAAACTCAATTCTTGTATATCAATGGATGCATCATTCTTCAGTTGGTCGTTCCCAAATGCATCATAACCTGATTACACATCTGTTCCGATCGCAACAACAGTCATGGACACGTGAACGTACGAAAACCTGTTCAACAGTTGCTACATGATCCTTGGTTTCAGTTGTGGTCATTGCTCACTACCACTCGCCACATTCCCAGCCATCAAAGTTCTGAATGCTTCACAATACTTTTGCCAAGGAACTGCAACAGTAAATAAGTAGTAGTAATACAAACAAAGTATATTTTCCCATGACCTAAGGTACTATGACACCACGCTACTAATGGCGTGTGAATCTAAATTCACTGTTTAGAAGTAAAGAGTTGGGCTGCATTTAAATTTAACAATGTTTATGTTACATGAGAAAATACATCAAAGGAAAATATAGCCTTTACTTACCAACCGAAATTTGCTAAACTATAGTATATCAAATTAAAAGCATCGAACAGGGAACTTCATTGTAAGTTACCAAATTTACCTATCGTACACTGCATTCCTGAGTACGGAGCCATGGATTGGAATTTGTGGTTTTGGAGCTATTGGAGGGGGTAGATGATTTTGCTAGCATGGGAAAATTGTTTAGGAGTCTCATTTTAGGATATTTCAACTTCATCGACGAGAGAAAAGCTTTCCACTATTGCAATTGTTTCTTCTTTAGCACTGCATAACAAGAGGAATGATGGGTTTTACTCTTTTCTCAAGTTAAAATACTTGAATGTAGAATAAACCTGAAACCAAGAGATATCATTGTTTACCTTCCAGGTCGAACTATTCTATAAGTTCCTGGTCTGCTAAGGTCTATTATGGTTGATCCTGCTCGGCCTACTGGAAGAAAACCTCCATCGTATACATATGCACACTGATGCCACATCTTCTTGAAGTCATCTGTGCATACACTGCTCGGTTCTCCACTCAAGTTTGCACTTGTAAGAGCTAAGGCACTTCCTGATCCTCGAGCAATAGCTCGTATAAATTTGCAATCAGGGACTCTGACCCCTATGCTATCTACGCCTGGATTTAATGACTTTTCAAGAATACTTACATCCCCTGCAAAATAAATTTATAAGCACACAGTAAGGACAAAATTGAGGATCAAATAATATTACTCAATACATCTGCTTCTCGGCCATTTACATGACCATCTTCATCAATTAAATAAGCTTTCGATAATCTAGCAAATATGTTATCATGCACAACTGAATGGATCACTCCACAGAAATTGATTCTTATTGAATATACCTGGAAAGTTAAGCAGGAACTATGAGAATAATTCAATCATACCTCGACCTAGAACAACAGTTACAGGCCCAGGGAGGAGAGATTCCAACAAGCCCTTGGGTAAATGGTCCGTGAGAGCAAAGCGTTTAATATCCAACACATCTCCAACGCATATTGCGATGGGTTTTGATTGTGCCCGCCCTTTGATTTCATAGATCTTGCTAACTGCTTCTAAAGAACTGCAATTATACAAACAAAAGCATTTATTAATGGAGCACAACAATCAGGTATCTTCTTACACATTTACATAATAAAAACACAAATAAACATTTTCTATATAACTGGAATTTACTCAACTCATTCGAATGATAGTATACATAATTATATCATATGCGTGCATACATACCAAGCGTCACAAGCCAGGCCATATAGCGTGTCAGTGGGCACTGCAATCACCTTCCCAGCCTTAACTGCTTCAACTGCCTCATCCGCATAATCTTCTGTTGCTGGATGGACGACCCCAACCTCATTTACGCGACACACATTATAAACTCTACAGTCCAAAACCTTTTTCCTTTGATAACCCACTTTTAATCTCATTCCCTGTGGGAGTATGGACACATTTCCATACTTTACTCCACCTAAAGCACATCCCAAAATCCATATTTCATAAACGAATCAATAAACCAAGACACAAAAAATCATTGGCAAAAATACCATTAATAAGTGTTAACTGATTGCACTGAGGATTGAAGACAGGAAGTCTGTCGACCACACTTGCACTGAAATTCAACATGTGTGCAGTATACATTACAAAGCTCCGTATAAAACAGCTGACTATCAACTTCAGAGGGCTTCAAGATCGACCTCATCCATTCTAACAATATAAAGCAATGTTACACGATTCGGGATACGGTTCCCCGATTTTCGGAACGCGATTCACGAGCGTTTCAAATCGCTGATAGCAGCGTTTCAGATCGGCGACATCGAAGTTCAGTAGGATTGGATTGCGAGGGAGAAGAGAAGTCAAAACAACGGTCGATTACGAGATGGAGGAGGCGCTGCTAGGGTTTCGCGAGAAAAATTGGAGGAAGATGATGAACAGCATTTGGGACGACGTCGTGTTGTTGTAATCTGTTAGTTATGACTTATGAGTCTGACTTAGACTGTTTGTTATTTAACTGTTAAAAACACATTTGTATTAAATTCAAATATTTCCAATACACACTGTGGTCCTTATGATACACTGCAACTTTTATGATAAATTGTTGAGGCCGGACAATCCAGATGATACATGTTCTCATGTGGTACTTGGTCCGGGTGACTTGATGAGCCTGTCACTGACGCATTCTGAATTGACGCTGAAGACTGGCTTTGGGCGGGGGCTGGATGAGAACCAGCCTGAGCTGATTGTGGAAGCCGAGTTCTTCTCCATTTGAACCATTCAATAAGTATGGAACTTCCGGTAATTGCTACCCCGAAACCAGAAAATGTGCCCAACAGGATTGACAGAATTGCTTGAATGCGAAGCTGAAGCATACAAGAAAACAATATTTGAAACAAAATATTTTCCTATTTAATATCGCATACAGATTCGGTTCAAATTGTGTCGAGGACTGCTTACAGAGTAGAAGATATGAGCAAAGAGAACAACCAATGCAAACTGAGTTGCAGCAAAAATCCACATATATTTTCTTTTCACTGAAACAAAACAGATACGTCTTATCATATTTTTACGTTAATCAATGGCAAAAGAGATTCTGTGAATGTGGAGATCAGTACCCATTGCGTACGAGGTGTGGTAGATAAAAGACCCAATAAGCAGCAGAATGGCAGTGATATATAGATTGCACGGGAGCTATATTGCCACCTGATTCAAACAAGATTTAGTACAGGAAAATATATATTTAAATACATTATGACATGTGCTACATGAATTGAAATTCAGGTAGACTCACCAGAAGTTCCTCGAGAAAACAGAAATAAGCCAGTACGCTAACAATCGCAAGAATAGGTAAATCATGCCACATACTGAAAATGAACATCCCAAAAATAATTAGGAACTCAATAAAGACAGGTTGGAAACAAAGCGTGAACATGACTATTCGTGGTAATAATTTTGAGGTACCCATAGCCTTCGTATTCTCGATATAATGTGGTTTCAGTCCCTTCTGCTACAACACTTTGAATTCGTAAAAGAGTAACTGACAGATTTTGTACATCTTGCTTGCAAACGTCACATGTCCTATTTCCCTTAATGCTAAACCACTTGATGGCACAGTCCTCATGAGCTAAAGCAAGTTCACCTCTACAGCTGCATTCCAGCTTTAGGGTATTGCCACCTTCACAAAGCTCGACAAAACAAATCCTACAAACAGCCTCTTCTTCAGGTATATCCTCACCTTCTGTTACATCATTTGCTGCACAAAGGAATCATAATTTGCCAAGGAGATTCTTCTAAGATATAGAGTCACGAAAAAATTAATATCACTTACTAGCTTCCCCTGGTATAGGTAAGTCTGATGAAGTACGATCACCAGCACGGGGAGTGGAGATAATCACACGGAAAAAAGACTCCGTTCTCTTGAGCTTTTTATAATTTCTATTGGAAGGGACCGAAAGTGATCTTGACATAACCCCATTCATCTAAAAATGCATACTGATTTGTTAGCGCAAATACCCATTGCCCAAAAGTTTGAAAAGGACTAATTCCTTTTGTGTGGAAATTTACTCACATTTGAATCCAGTCTTGCCGGCGCATCCAGTCTTGTTTGCGCACTGGGGCGTGCAGTGCGATCAATAGGTAATGAAACCGCCCTCTTGATCTTGGGACTAAAGATAAGTGACAACGACCTTGATATAGACGACTCAACCACACCTCTTGATGAAGACCCCTCTCCCTGCACACCACTCTCAACATCCGAACTCAGCGTCCTATTTCTGAAGCTAAGCCTAGGAAGCAAGTTTTTGAAGGGGGACTTGAGTCTAGATGATGATGGGCTTTGTGTTTGTGTTGATGTTGGAAATTGATTGCCTTTCATATCACCAGAACTCGAGGCCAACATGAAATTCACTCTTCTAGGAGTAGGTGTTGCTGGCATGTTTATTTTGACAAATTCATGTTCTTGAACATGACCATATGATGATTCCTTACTGGGTATTTCCAGAAACAAGTTTGGTTTTCTCCAAGATATTTCTCCAGGTACTTCTGTCACCATCTCAACTTCAGTCTGTTTTGATTGAAACCATAAAATCTAACCAACTGACAAATCAAATTAAGAATCAACAAAAAGGAAGACAAGTTTGTTTGTACCTTGTCAGATGAATCTTGATGTCCTGTCTGGAATCCATCAGCTTCAGCCACCGGCAGCATCTTGTTACCAAGTGAACTGGGGATGGAAAGTTGAGATGGGGTTGGAAGAGAAGTGGGGGTTTTGAGAAAAATGATGAGGTGGGGGTGTGGAGTATGAGTGAATTAAGGATTGAATTGATGATGGTGGGGACAGATTTGAGAAGAAACAGAGCAGAGTCATGCTGCTGTTTGCTCAAGTTACTTATTGTTAATCATTTGTCTGTTTATTCATTCACACTTCGTGAACCTACAGTCAACAATGTGGTCGGTCAGTTGTGTGCCGGTCAACGCTTTCTCTCTGTTTTGCTTGACTTAACTGTTACGTGGATCGATTTCATTTATTATCCAATATTTCGAGATAGGTTTGATTGGTTCGGTCCAATTGCCAGTGGTCGGTTCAATTTCCCTACCAAACTACGTCGTTACACTGTGAGCTATGTGGGGCTGAGGATCAATATCTGATGGTTTTTCAGGCCCAACTCGAGATGAGATGACGTGGACCAGTCCACCGAGAGAAGCGAGGGCCATTGAAAAGTCTGAGCACGCTTTTCGAGGACACGAATCGACGCCATCGCATTTCGCCGGTGAATCATTTTCGCCGATCATGGCCGTCGGAGTTCTCGCTCTTCAAGGTTCCTACAACGAGCACATAGCAGGTTCGCTTGTTCATCTCGTGTTTTTGAGTTTTACTCTCCGATTTTTATTATTGAGCGCGGTTGGTGAATATTGTTATTTGTGATTGGCAGCGTTGAGGAGGCTTAGTGTGATTGGAGTGGAGGTGAGGAAGTCGGAGCAGCTTGATTGTCTGTCGTCATTGATTATTCCTGGTGGAGAGAGCACCACCATGGCAAAATTGGCCGAGTATCATAATCTGGTTAGTATATATATTTTTCCTCATCTTATATTTATTTGTCAGAAGAAAATTAATTAGATTGATTACGAGGTGTTGATAACGACATATAAGATGCGGAATGATGTTCAAGTATGTTTTCAGTTTAACTTAGGGACTTGTTAAGTGAGAATAAAGCATTAGGCTAATGTATGTTAATGAGCTGATTCTGGATGGTGAAACAATGTAGAACAAATCAGATTTAACAGTTGGTGACGGTGGGTGGTGGTCATTGAGTGTTTAATCAATTGAAAATGATATATATAATTATATTCTTTGAAGTTTTATAGTTAATTAATAACATTTGGTGAATAGAACATCATTTTTGTTTCAAATGACTGTCTCACACAGTAGTAATTGTTTGTGTTCATTATGTATGTATTTTTTTCTGTAGTTCCCTGCACTGAGAGAATTCGTTAAACTTGGAAAGCCTGTTTGGGGGACATGTGCTGGACTTATATTTTTGGCAAACAAAGCCTATGGTGAGTACTTACTAGCCTTGGGTTATTATACTATTTTCGGAGACTTGTATATGGTGTCAGATACGTTGAGTACTCACTTTATATGGTGTTGGGGTACTTGGCAGGACAAAAGGATGGAGGACAGGAGCTCGTTGGGGGATTAGATTGTACTGTTCATCGAAATTTCTTTGGCAGTCAGGTATCTGTCGTGCAAATATCCAGCATATATGGCTTGTGAATAGACTTTGAAGTTCTGTCAATTTCCCTGGACAAATATGGATTTGTTGGGAATTGTGTCTGATCTTGTAGTGCTGAAAATTAATCGTTTATAATATCTTCAGCTTCAAAGTTTTGAGACTGAACTTGTAGTACCTGGGCTTGCATCAAAAGAAGGTGGCCCTGAAACGTTTAGAGGGGTATTCATTCGTGCTCCTGCAGTTCTTGAAGTAGGCCCTGAAGTTGAGGTGCTTGCGGATTATACTGTCCCTGCAAGTAAATTGCCAGATCAGTATCGTGGACCTGAGAGAGATGAGGTCAGCTATTTACTGCCCTCAATGACCATTATATTTAGCTTATCCCTAGTCCCATTGATGCTCATCCAACTGTTATTTAGCTCTGCACGTTTAATTTTCTGAATCATAGGCCAGGTCATCGTACCTTTAAAAGTAGTGTTCAATTTATAGCTCTGTCACGGGAACTCATGGCTCATATGGCAGTTACTTGGCTGAAATTAATAGTTTCATTGTTTATTGAATACACAAATGCTACAGTGTTTAAACCTGAAAAATTGATGGGAGTGCCTTTATAAAAAACATTAGATATTGAATGGAATGTGAAATGGCTAAGTGTAACTGTATTCCGTGTTTTTTGAAGTAGTCACACAGAAAGTTTAGTGTGCCAAACATTTTGTTTCTTTCCTTTTCTGGGTAAATTTAGTGCAGTTGTGTGTAACAATCTGGTCTATTTTATCTCAGTGTTAAAGATAATCTGATCTTCCCACTATTCATATTGTGAACTTTCAAGAGTTCTCGAGATGAGGAGGCTTGAAATGTGTGGTAGCAGTAGTTATTAGTATAATTTGTAGTTCGCAAATATGCTAACTAAACTTCACAAGTCTCTCGTGGTTGCAACCTGCTGGAGGAACCTGCTCATTAGCTGAATGTGAATAGCCATTAACTGATTGGATGGGACAGAAGGATAAAACCTGCTCATAAGCTTAACAGAGAATTGTTTACGACATTTTCATACAAACCTCTTGCCAGCTTTTCATGAAAATATGCTCAAATTCGTTGTTCTTGCAGGAAAGTTCCACCGCAACCGGTAAAGTAATTGTGGCCATCAGGCAAAAGAACCTACTTGGAACGGCTTTCCATCCAGAATTAACTGCAGACACCCGCTGGTACAGTACAACCCATTATACTAAATATTTGTTTGATCAGTCTCAATGTGCCACTGTGCTTAACCCTCCATTTCCATTCACCAGGCACAGCTACTTCTTAAAAATGTCCTCGGATCTTGAAGAAGAGGCTTCAAATACCATCTCAACTGTCAGAGTAAATCCTTCAGTGTTTGTTCAACCGCCCAAGATTGATCTACCTATTTATCTTCCATGAGATTCAAAATCATTTCACAGATCTCAGTATTTATGCATTTAAATATGTTGCTGTAACTTGCTCACACATTGTTTTTTTTTCACAATTTATTTCAAGCTGTCTCAGTTTCCCTCTTAGTATTTGGTCCAGAATGAGTTGGGCTTATAAACCCTTGCAGCTGTTAATTGTGGCCCATTTCAACTGGCTCAGTATATTGCTGTCGCTTTGAAACCGTTTTCTCACATCGACACTATCAAAGGTTCGAAGATATCAAAAACCGACAGTAACGGCGAATAATAATAAACGGGTGAGTCAATGTGCAGAGGACGGAAGCGAGTCCAAAGAAGAGGAAGATAAGGAAGGCGGAAAAAAATGATGAAGAAGCGGACGCTAAGTATCTGTTTCTGATGAACCACATAAAGATGATTGCAAAAAGTGAAGGTTGTAATGATATGAGGCTGAGTCACGAACCCATTTTTCTCCTGAATAAGGCTTCTGTATGATCCCTAACTTTTTTGATATTTCTCAAATTCGGAACTAGGGTTTTATATGTACATTGATTGTTGTTGATATTAAGTTCTAGTAGTTTAATTATGATTAAAAGACTGATCGATTCTCAGATGGCTTTGCTGTGAATTTTCAGGAGAAGTTCCTTGAGGTATTTACTATTTTATGAGGAAGCTTATATGGAAACTGTCAATGAAAGCAAGAACTATGTTGCACCTCAGTATATCATAATCCTTTTGTTTTATATTGTCTAGTTAATATTCTTTTTATGTGTATGGTACTCAGCAGATTGTGCTATTGGATGTGATGGTAATGTGGAAAAAACCCGATGAAAGTACCGTCTAGTGTGTGTCAGTCTTTCAAATAGATGTATTTGTGTACCGTGTGTCCGTGTCATGAATTGCATGCTAAAGTCGCAAATTATAAAATCGAAAGTATAGTTGTCCAGTTAGCATCAAAGTATTCTGATTCTCCCTTATTTTTTTATTAAATCTGAATATATTGTTGTTTCACAAAATAGCACTGTAAGCATCTTTTGAGTATAATTTCATGTGTTTCAGCGGCAAATGTTTCTAACGAACAGAGATTATGCTTCTTATCAGGCGACTAGTCATGAGGTTTGTTCATTTGGGTTCAAAAACTGGACTTCTAAGATCATCAGATAATTCATACCCGTACTTTTTCTGAATTCCAAACCTCTTTATATTAGAAATATGGCAATCTTGTAATCTTTTCTTTATTCAATGTAAAGTAATGATTTATTCACACATCTCCATCTCATCTCCAACCACCTGAGCTCATTTGTCACTCCATTCTCAAGTCTGTCTTCAACCCAAAGCAAAACCAACCTGGACCTCCAACCCCTCCCCACATCACCAAACTCTTACTCAACCTCTTCATCAAATGTTTCCAGCCTCAATAAAACCCCCATCACTCCCACTCCACCTCTCCAACCACCAAAGTAAACAATAACCATGAAAAACCTCATCATCCTGTTCTCCACCTCTCTTGCTCTCTTCGCCATCCAATCCACCATAACCTCAGCTCAATCCTCTGCTCCAGCACCAGTCCCATCTGGTCCAACCAATGTTACCAAAATACTTGAAAAGGCTGGTCAGTTCACTGTCCTAACCAGGCTGTTGAAGAGCACCCAACTAGACGATCAGATCAATACTCAGTTGAACAACTCGAATCAAGGCATTACCATTTTTGCTCCTACTGATAATGCCTTCTCTAGCCTCAAACCAGGGACTTTGAATTCTCTGACTGATCAACAGAAGGTTCAGCTGATCCAATACCATGTTGTCCCGACATTTCTGTCAACTTCACAGTTTCAGACCGTAAGTAACCCGTTAAGGACACAAGCTGGAAACAGCAATGCTGGTGAGTTTCCTCTGAATGTCACCACATCTGGAAACCAAGTAAATATTTCTACCGGCATTGTGGACGCAACAGTTGCTAACACAATTTATACCGACAGCCAGCTCGCAGTTTATCAGGTCAGTGAATCAACACTGAGTTTCAAAATTCCTACTTATTTATGAAAACATATTTCAAGTCAAATCTTTTAACTTCAGGTGGATAAGGTGCTTCTTCCATTGGGTATATTTGCTCCAAAGTCACCAGCCCCAGCTCCAGAGCCAACCAAGACTAAAAAGAAGGGTACCGGTGCAGCAGACAGCCCCGCCACCGCTGATATATCAGACACTTCAAATGCACAAGGCGGCGTTCTTTGTAATTTCAAGTTGGCCTTCAGTGTTGCAGTGTTTCTGTTTGTACCATTTTTCATATGATTCAGCCATTTCTTTCATAAGGTTGTAGTAGATTTTACTATTCATTCGATTACTGCTTTGTGGTGTTTTTGGGTGAGCTGAGCAATGCCATTACAAAAGTGATTCTTAATTCAGACCCATTTTTATGCAATGCCAAAATTCCAAATCCAGTAAAATTGACTGAAGCAGCCAAAGAGCTCATCACTACTGAAAACATATAAGTTAAGCAAACTTAATGTTGGGTTTTACAAGAGATTACAAAACATTTTATCATCTCTTTAAGCAACACTTGTATACCAAACTGAAACACCAAGATAGAGTACCAGAAACCAGAATGGCGATATATTTCCTCCCGCGCATCATTCTTTTAGTACGCTGCGATGAGAACAAGAGACAACGTATAAGTACTGAGCTTAACAAAGTCTTTCATTTAATTCCTTAGTAAAGGAGGAAATTACTTGTAAAGATACATGACTATTCCCAGTAGAACACAAAGCAGAATGATATCGATCATGAAGTTGCGAGTGGATCTCACCTGAAACGTCCGAAGAATGAAGTTCTTGTATAAAATGTAAGATGGTAAGTATAAATAAATTCTTGATGTAAAAGTACATATAGATATCACCTTGAAAAGAGTTTCTTTGAGCCTGACATTTGTATTTTTCAGGTCTGCTGTTGCTCTGTCAACCTGCAAACCAAAGAACCAATAGGCATAATGATTTTTTTACTGAAAGTAAAGCACACTCCAGTAGTGATATTTGCTAGAAAAATAGGGCTGAGGAAAACTGATACACACCTTTGTATCGATTTCATCCATCAGTGGAACTTGTCTATCTAGTTCCTGCATAAGAAATTCGGAAAGTTAACTCGGGTATTTGATATATCTTCCTAAGAAACTAGTAAGCAGATGTTCAAGTTCTACTCACTTCGTTCATATCGTGTGCCAACTCTTTTAGCGTGTCAAGTCCTTGAGATATAACATCCAGCCCTCATCCTACGCACAGTTTGATCGTAAGAAAGAACCCCGGCGTATCAAAGCTGTTTTACTTTAGGATTTTTTAGCTTACTTGCTTCATTCTGCGCATTTCATATTCTTGCCTGAATTGACTCGATTCTTCAGATTGTTGGTAAAACTCACTGTCAAAGTTTCCATCAGCTGAACCCAAAACATCAACATTTATTATTAGATAACTGAAGTCTCGTATAAGATAAAAGTTCATATCAAGTATGAACAATATTTAACCTGGAGTATCGAACTTTATATTGTTCCTTGATGATGAAGTTCCCCATCCTCCTTGAGTTGCCGCATTTCTCACCCCATCCGGAATAGCTCGAATCCTCTCCGGTAACGCCATAACCAAATCACTGCGAGCCTCCAAATCTTCTTTAAGCAGTCCTTTAACCTGGATAACAAAAAGTACCAAATCAAATCAGAAAAGCCTTTTCCTTGCGAAAACTATCCGCTTGAAAAATCCAATGTTACAAAAAAATTAACATCAATCTGACCTTCTTCATGGCCAGTTTCTGAAGCTTGGGGATTTCCTCCAACAGCCTAGCTTTAGTCCTACGAACCTCCGCATTCATAGCTACTGCAGCTGCTCTATTCGTCTCAGTTTCCGCCCTCTCCGATTTCTGAAACATTCACTCATTACAAGGTGCAACCTTTTTATCAAATAAATTCAAAACAATTCATAAAATGATACAAGAAACAAACAAAGACCGACTTGAAGGGCCTTTTCGATCTCGGCCTCAACAGAAGCGTAAAGCCTTGCAAAAGCATCATCTCCAAAAGCATTCTGCTCGCGTTGCTTATCGATATCGTACTTCTCATACCTCTTGCATATCTCATCCACACGGAATAGAATATCAATCACGCTCATCTTTTCTCACATTTACTTTCTTGCGACGCAAGCAACCAAAAATAACAATCTCCAAATCCACAAAAACAACAATTAAGAGGTTAAATCGGAACTACAGAAACTCTGGCATTAGCTGGATCATCCATTTTCCGTAACTCTCTCTAGAACATGAAATCCGTGGTCCAACGCAGTTACCGGTTTTCCAAAATCCCAGTGGCCAAGACCAAGAGGCAGCCGAAGCTGACGTGGCATTTTCAAACAAAGTAGAACGCTTCCAGTGGGCCGACAACTTCTTCGCCAACTCGATTCGGCCCATTTTAACAAGCCCAGATAACAGTGATCAAATTTCAAACAACAAAACCGACAGGAAGAGAAAACCGTTGCCGCGCATTCTGGATTTGTAACTGTCTCTAACAACTAATTCATTCTAAAATTTGTGGCAGAGTATTTTCGGTATCAATTTTGGAAGGAGAAGAGAAGATGAAGGCTTCGATGTGTCAAGTGGATGCTCATCCGACACACCACACCACCAGGTTTTTTCAAAGGTGGATTTGAAGGCTGAGTGAGTTTGTTAATTTGTTGATTTTGTTGTGTGACTGATTTTTTTGTGACAGGGAGGATTCAGAGGTCTAAGTATATGGATTATTGGAAAAATGCGGAGGAATCGAAAGTTGACGATGACGATCGTCTTCGAAACCTGAAGTGATTTTTTTCATACTGATTTGATTGATTTAGTTTGTGATCCTGTTTTAGTTTTGGTATGTGTGTGTGGATTTATTGCTTATGTAGTTTTTTGGTTTGGTATTTAGGCAGAAGCGTGTTTTTGGAACTCGGCGGAACACGAACATTGTGGTAAATCCGAAGTCTGAGAAGAAACCATCAGGAAATCTCAAGCTGAAAGTGTACTAAAGAGTCCAAAGCAGCCAAAATTCACTGAGAGAGCTCCTCGAGTTGAAAGTGTGGAGCAGGATGAGTCACAGAAGGATGGAGTCTCGACAGACGGAGCAGCTGAGGAGAATTTACCTGTTTCGCCTGAAATGATTGAAAATGTGGAAGGATCGGAAGAAGCCAAAGTGAACGAGAAGGATGAAGAGAAACCGGTTGAAGAGATTGAAGTGAAACCAAAGAAGAAGAAAAGTGTTGGTTTCCAAGAGAAAGTAGCTGAAGAGGAATTAGCCTCAGCACCACGGACACCGGTTCAGTTATCATCATCTTTACGCAAGCCAAGAAGGTCTGGCACACCTTACCACACAGCTCATAACTGCAAGAGGTGTATGAATGATAAGCTAGAAAGCTCTAGTTACTGGATAGAGCAGATCAAATTGGCAGAATCCTTTGGGAAGCACTTTGTATCCGCCGCATTCTTCAACCTCGCACACGAATGCAACGTTGAGGTACATCAACATATTCAATGTTTCAATGTATCATGGCTAGGCCATTTTATAAATCCTGACTCTTAGTGTTTATAGCCTTTGAGGAACCTGAAGATGGAGCTAAAGAGGTACTTAGCGCGCCATGAGAATTTAGGTAAGCAAAATGAATGGATTGACGCTTTGCGGAACTACGGATTACCGGTACCTAAAGATGATGATGACAAGAACTGCGGCAAAATGATCGATTCCAGCAACCTTATAAACCTTGAAGATGAGCCAAATGTTGCCAACTTGCAGCAGCCATGAGCCAAAGAGGTCAAACACTTCTTAAGAAACTTATTTGATTGCAGTAATAAGAATGTTTTTAGATTTGTTAATTGTAACCTCTGTACTTGTGACCTGAAGACATTTGTGCATGTTGTTGTGTTGGATCTGATGAGGCCAAGCCGAATTTTGTGGGACTCAGAGGCCCAAATATTTGGTAATATCAATAAACAACAATATTTGATTTCTGAAAATGATCAAAATTTATTGTATATGAAAGGACAAGTCCAGGCAAGGTCCTGATCAAAATTCGGTCGACCCTTTTACAGTTTTCCCTTTCAAAAAAGATGAAGTAAAACTGCATTTTGATAATTTTTTGAATTATTAGAATGAAGATGATTTGATATTTTTTGTATCGTTTCAATGTTGGAGGAGGCAGAATGAAACTAATCCACCCACCTATACACACAAGTTAGTGTACATAAATCAATGGAGGTCCGCAACTGTCTCCCTCATTTCATTTCACTTGTAACCTTGCCGGGCTATAAACCCTAAATAGCATATATGCATCACTTCAACAACATGCAGTTCAACGTTCAATTTTCCTCCATATGCATTTCTATGTTGTGAAACTGAAATGTTTGTTCTTTTGTACGTAAATTATGTCTTTTATGATTGCTTTCATAGTGATGTTTCATTTCACCTCCCAAACCAGTATCATGTCTTGTTTAGTTGGGTGTGGTGTGGAGCCTCTCTTTGGAAAGACCTTAACCCTAATCATAATATCAAGTTAGTGTTGGTTTGGTACTCATCACTTTTAAGTGAAATAACTTCATATGTAAGTTTATATTAAGGTTGGCATACGTGCATGACAAATGTGTGTGTAAGTAGTGGCTTTGATTAAGATATTTGGAACATGGAATGATGCGGCCGGAGAGTAGCCAACAATGTGTCGAGAGATGAAATTGACAGTAGAGGGAGTGTACGATGAATGAAGACTACAAACATTTAAATGGTAACAACAAAAACAAAAGTTAGAGGTCCACAACCATACCAACAGCATCTAAGAACAACCCATACCTTTGAGCTTCCACCTCTTAAAATGACAAAAGTTTGTCCGAATTTATCATTCAAAAGCTCAGCTTTATCCCACTCTTATAAATCAGCATATGAGATTTGAGCTTGGATTGTGAAGCATATAATTTAAGACTGTTTTTTATCTTGACAAAAAGGACCAAAAAATCTCATATTTTTAGGCAATAACTTAATCTTAGAATGTCTGAACCGAGTGGGTGGACGTGATGATAAGACCAGACAAGATCTGAGTTCGAATTCATGTCAAATACTTTAAAAATGAAATTTCTAATTCGATCGAGTATGCCACACTGTGATTTGGTCGCATTTATATTAACTTGTTGTGTAGCAAAACCCTATGATCTTTACACCTAAAAAGTTACAAGTAGCATTTGAGACAAACCCATGTTGAAACTAGCCTAACCTAACACATAAAAATACAAAATGCAGTAGGGTTTCATGATCAGTTGGGTGTTCGTGCGTTGGTTGGTCAGCCTTGTGCCATTCCTACACTACACTAAGTCTACAACCTTAACCTTAACTAAAGTGATAAATTACAAAAAGAAAAAGGTTAATAAAATTTAAAAACTGGGGACAAATGTTGGGTGTGACTTTGACACTTCACTTGCTTCTTATGTCTTGCCTTCACGTGTATGGAGTAATAAATAAACTTTTCAATAAAGTCTTTATTCAATCCTCTTGAAAACAAAACAGCATCTTGTCTTGTTATCATCTACTCCATAAATTTACATCTGGAGGTTAAAATCGTCATTTTTATTTTACTCCACTGGCTGAGTCAGTGTCTTGGCTTCAAAGAAAAGGAAGCTTCTTGACGCGCCCGTTATTCACGCGTCCCTCACCCGTACGGTCCTGCGCAACGATGTCGTTTTGGTACTCTCTCTCTGGAAAAATATTCATACGACGACGTTTTGACACATTGCAAGAAGTAGCAGAAGACTGTAGAGCATCGTTCTGTTGCGATCAGCGTCATCGGAGAAGATGATCGGCGATACGCCGCAATCGGAGGAATCCGGCGGAATGGAGGTGAGTTTTGAGTTACGATCATTAACTAGATTACGATGACGGTGTTGATATATTTAGCCGATTAAGTAGTTAGTTACAGTTAGAGAGATTAGATATTTCGATAGACGATGATGAGACAGATGATGGAAGGACAGACGTGTAGAGGAGCACTAAACACGCCCACGATAGTTGCTGCCAAAAGGATCAGAAGACAGAGGGACCTACCAACCCTACTAAAGAGACAAGTCTTTCATTGTTTGGTGCTTGATTTTGATCATACATTACATTGAAATTACATATACAGTACTCTGATCGACTGGCTTTACTGTTAATACTGACACTTTCATCACGATTGAGTTGGTCTCTTTGGTTTTATGAGCTTTCAATTCTCTAGCTGAATTATGAACCTGGTGGACTTGTTTGTTTTAACTGTTTTTGTCAGATTGGTGCTTGGTGGTGTTATTATTGTTATGCATACGGATCTGTGCATTACATGAATTTAATGAAATGGTGTGTTGGTTGTTGTTGGTGTGTTTACTGATTTGGTTTATTTTTTCATTGGCTGTTGTTTAACCCTTTTTCTTCTTTGTTAGGTAGATTTTTTGTTGCATTTTGTTTGTGTAGAAGAGCCTCAGCCTCTCAGGTGATTTGTCTCTGGTTGTCGACGTGCATGTTTAGTTTAGACTTTATATCGGATGGATTGGGATGTGGCTTTGGAGTATTTTGATGTGTATTTGGGAAATAATTCTATGCAAAGGTTGATTATGTGGCAGTCTGTTGGATGCTTATTTGGGGATCCGTGACTGTGACCTGTAGGGATTATTTAATTTGTGTTAGTTTAATGCTACACATCTGAAACAGCCATGCTGTGAAGCTGTTTGTTGCTGTTGCTGAATTGCTGTTATTGAATTGAATGGTGAACAGAAGAGATGGAGAGTTGGATGGAGGAAAAAATTAGATGGAGAGGTTTAAAGGCTCTGTGTTTGTTGCATTAATGGTATCTCCCCTTTTGTCTTGGTGGAGTGGAGGGTTTATTTTCTAAAAGTTGAAATGAAAAAACAAATGGACATTTTAATTATAAAACTGGAGAAAAGAAAAAGATAAAGGCAAAGGAGGATGGTAGATAGTGAGAGATGGGATGATGTGGGTTATGTACTGTCTTAGCTTGCCCCCTACCCCCAACACAGTTATTGTCTCATCTCTCACTTTCTGCTAACTGTGTTTAAATCCAAAAGGACTTACACAGTTTCACTCTCACCAGTCACCACTAGTACATTGGCTTTTTCTACTCTATCCATCTGTGAGTTGCTAGTTATTCAATTGTCCATGTCTATTCTTGCTGCTCCTTTTGTTGTAACCTTTTCTCAGTGCCTGCAATTGGAGAAGGAATCATACTTTGAACTTGTTTTAATTATTTGATTCCCCTCATTTAATCTTTTACTTTATTTACTTCCACTATTCCATCTTTTCAGAGTTTTTCTTTCCCAATTTGTGGTATATATCTGAGATTTCAAAACACCTGCATATAGACTTTCTTATTGTTTTCTTCTCTCTCATTTCCCAATTTTTTCTGATTTCCTGCCTTCATGCCTATATAGTGATTAGTCTCTACAAAAGAGAAGAAAAGGTTTCTCTTGATATGATTTCACTTCCAGTTCTGTCCATAGCTGTATATTTCATAGTACATTCTCTTAACACCGCTTGATTTTATCAACTAGATCATTTCTCCTTAAAAATTTGGATACTCACTTTGGATGGCTTTGTTTTTAGTGCTCTTGCATGCTGGATATCATTGAGCTTTGGCTAAAGTATTTATTTTCTTGCTTTCAGGATACCTCTGAGCTTTGTCAGTTTCATAGTTGAATCACAAGTAGGTTTCCATGGAATTTGATGGGAACCATGCAGTGAGGAATAAAGGGAGGAGCAATGCATATGTGAATTGCCATGGGGATTGTGGTGACAAAGCTGGTTGTGCTCGGTGTTTATCATCTTCATCATCTTCGTCAAGCTCCCCAAATATATCTGCTTCGCTTGCCTCTTCCTCAATCTATCTTGAACTCTGGCATGCTTGTGCTGGTCCTCTCACCTCACTGCCCAAGAAAGGAGACGTGGTTGTTTACTTTCCCCAAGGTCATCTGGAACAAGTTGCATTTGACTCTCCCTTCTCTTCAATGGAATTGCCCACTTATGATTTGAAGCCCCAAATCTTTTGCAGGGTTGCAAATGTTCAAAGACTGGTAAAAACTTTCTTCTTGTGACGTCATCCTATTCTTAATGCTTCTTTGTAGGGTGAACCTTAAATTTTTTTGTCCAACCTTTGATTGAATTGCACCTTTCTATATATCTTTAATTATATCATGATGATACTCTAAAATCAGGCGAATAAGGAAAATGATGAAGTTTACTCACAGCTAAGTTTGCTTCCTCAACCAGAGGTAAATCTTCAAATTGTCTAATATAATAGCTTTAACTTTTCTCGATGTTTAGCAAACTATACATGATTTGATGATTCCTGGATTCGGCCTTCTGCATTTTTGCATTACCTTCAAGCCGTGGTAGAAATGATAACACTTTGACATAAAATTTGGATTTCTTTTCTAAAACTGTATACTGAGTTACTTTTGTAGTTGGTAGGCATGAAGTTAGGAGGGAATGATCTTTTATGCGAGAAAGGAAATGATGAACTATCTTTGAACTCGACCCCTCACATGTTTTGCAAAACCTTAACGGCCTCAGACACCAGCGCCCATGGTGGTTTTTCTGTCCCACGACGGGCTGCAGAAGATTGCTTCCCTCCCCTTGTAAGTATCTGATACCCAATGCTATACACTGGTGGCTTTTCTCTTAGCACCTTAGCAGAATCGAGAGCTAGCCTCTATCTGCATCATTTTAGGATTATAAGCAGCAAAGGCCCTCCCAGGAGCTCATGGCCAAAGATCTCCATGGAATTGAGTGGAGATTTCGCCATATTTACAGAGGTATGTATATTTTATTAAAGGTTAAATGAGGTATTATATGCTACAAGCAACTGATGACTGATGTATGTATTCTCAGGTCAGCCAAGGAGACACTTGTTAACTACAGGATGGAGCCTCTTTGTTAGCCAGAAAAATCTTGGGTTAGGAGATGCAGTGCTCTTCTTGAGGTATATATTTGCTTCCTCATTTTTTATTTGAAAGACTTGAACTGAAAGCCTAGATGATGGATACTTTTTATCTGAGCACTTCTGCTATCACTAGTGCAATTTTTGAATCTGATTCTACAGAGGTGAAAATGGTGAACTAAGACTAGGAATCAGAAGAGCTGTTAGACCCCGTAACTGTCTTCCAGATTCACTCATTGGCAATCAGAATTCAGTTCCTACTGTTCTATTGTCAGTGGCCAATGCTGTGTTGACTACAAACATTTTCCATGTTTTCTACGGTCCAAGGTATATAACCTACTCGTTTTGATCCAAGTTTATCGATTTACACATAGATCTGGTATTTTTCTCTCATGTACGGTCATGAAGGCATATATTGTTTTTGTAGTTTTCATTTCCTATCATGACCCACATCCCTTAGCTATCCCCATACCTGTTTGAACGAACAAACTGCATTATTCATGCATTGAACAACACTCTTAAATATTTAGACACTTGTGTTTCATACAGCTGTGGTGAATAAACATGCATTCTGGTCAACTTTCTGCTTCACAGGGCCACCCATGCAGAGTTTGTCATACCCATCCAAAAGTACATGAAGAGCATTATCAATCCCGTACCAACTGGGACAAGATTTAAGATGAGATTTGAGATGGATGAATCCCCAGAAAAAAGGTACAACTCTCTTCCGTAAGCAGATCACAGATATGTGACTTCTACAAGTCCCATTTTTACCAAGTTCTGTAACATTCCTTTCTTAGGTGTAGTGGCATAGTGACTGGAGGGGGTGATTTGGATCCTTTTAGATGGCCCAATTCCAAATGGAGATGCCTAATGGTGAGGTCCATAATCATATCAATTGCTTCTGAACTTGGTCATTGTTTTATATCGACTGGCTAATGTCATTCACTTCTCTAGAAAAGAACTAGCCACAATTTACTTTTACCATACTTACGGAAATTAGTCTCAATGTGTCACTCAAGGCCTCAAGGGAAACAGTCCCATTTTGTATTTACCTGCTAATGTTTGGCTATATAAAGTAATTTTCTTTTTACTTACTCCTTCGGTTGTTTTTTAAAGTCAAATTCTTACTCTCTAATGTTCCGCAGGTAAGATGGGACGATCATGCCGGTGATCATCAAGATAGAGTTTCACCATGGGAGGTTGATCTTTCTATCAGCCTCCCACCACCTATGAGCTTTCATGCTTCTCCGCAGCTAAAGAAACTTAGGACAAGTCTGCAGAGTTGCCTGCAATCTGGTATTATGGATGATCTTTCAAATGGTAAAGAGTGTGCTCTGCTCTCTTCATAATCTTGTTTTTACAGCATAGTCATTTTTATGTATAATCCTTATCTTATGGTTGCAGCAGGAAGGAGAGGATTTATGGACTTGGAAGAGTCAATACGATCCTCTACGGTCTTGCAAGGTCAAGAAAAAACTGGCTTAAAACCACCTCCTCGCAGAAGTGATGATGTAAACAGTTTGCTAAGTTCAGAAATGTTGCACCTCTCAAACCAGTGCCTGCCTTCGTCCAACTCAGGCCAAATATATATCCCTGAGAGTTCAAACATCAAAACAACTGGTTACACCAGCTTTGGGAAATCAGAAATGTTTCCCACTGTCTTACAAGGTCAAGAAGTATGCCCATACAGTGCATGGGGAAAACCTAGCATTGGGTGCAGCCTGTTCAGCACCCAACAAAGACCTAAGCCTAGTTTTTACCCAGTAGCTTCTGCGGGCTCCCGGAGCATATATTTTCCTCCTCACAGAGGTGTTCATAAACAGAGTCAGGGTCCTGAAATGTCTTACCAACCTGGATCAACTGCAGGAAGTGACCCATTCGATCATCCTCTTGCCAGTAATGGCAGGCTCACAGATGATGCTGGACAGTTTGTTTCTATTTCTTTGCATAAGCAGGATGAGGATACCTCTTTAATGCGTAGTCTTGAGCCAAGTACGAACTGCAGTACAGATGACACTTCCAAGGTGGCTCCAAGTGGCTGCAGGCTATTCGGAATATCGTTGACTGCAGAAGTAACTACTCAGAATGCAGCAAGTAAGAGGAGTTGCACCAAGGCAAGCTGGCATATTGCAACTGAATTCTTAGAATACCAAGATACAACATTTCTTGTAACTTTTTCTTGGCCTGATAGGTTCACAAACATGGAAGTCAAGTGGGCAGAGCAATTGATCTCTCGAAATTGAATGGGTACACAGACATGATGTTCGAACTGGAGTGGCTGTTTGGGATGGAAGGGCTTCTTCGAGATCCTGAGAAAGGCTGGCGTATTCTTTACACAGACAGCGAAAATGACATGATGGTAGTTGGAGATGATCCCTGGCAGTAAGTACCCGTATCAGAATTATTTACTTTTTTTATTATCAAAATGTCTGACAAGCTGGCTTGAACGCAGTGAGTTCTGCGAGGTTGTATCAAAGATTCACATATACACGCAAGAAGAGGTTGAGAAGCTGAGCATTCGAGTTACAAGTGATGACACTCAAAGCTGCTTGGAAGAGGCGCCTGGAGCTGCTGATGTTTCGAAATCATCTTCGGTTGGGCAAGCCTGACGCTTATCCACCAATCAGCAAGGAAGTGAAGCTCAATGAGTTCTGATTGTAATCAGAGTTTTTTCTGCTTCTGAATCTCGTATTCTACGCCCGTTTTTGTTTTATGGCTCTGAAGCCAAGATTTCGAGTAATAATTACATAAACAGCTTCACAAATTTGGTCATCAAATTCTCATATTCAAGGATATTAAATAATTATAAATTTTAGATATGTCCTGCTTGATCATATAATTAGGGAAATTTGTTGTTCTGAACCCGCTCTTCATCATCCCGTACTAAAAACCTTGGGGTTGCGGAGATGGCCACATTTACAAGAACTGCAGACTAGTTTTTCTCCAGGTTGTTAGATAAATAAACTTGTACATGCATCACACCTAGGTTTGCATGCGATGACAATCTACAATGCGTAAGACACTGCTGCCAATAGAAAACAATCATATTTAGTCAGAATCAATGGACAGATATGTTCGCCTGCGCACAGAGCGATTTTGCCTAGGGCACGACAACGGGAAGTCAGATCTCGGCCTGCTGGTCTTTTCGGATCCTCCATCAGTCAACCCTAGAAGCAGTGTAGCTGTGGAACAAAGAGAAGGCATATGAGCTACTCAATCATCATACAGAACCAAAATGAGTGTTCTCTCCTATGTTACTCGCAAGTGATTTAGCGAAGCAATTACTATTAGAGCAAGGTGACTAACCATCATCAACCATGGAATCCCCAGCACAGTTTTCAGATGGTATTTGTTCTCTAGAGTCTAAATATTTAGGTGCTGTAGTGGCATTACTGCTGTCGCTCAGGCTGTCACCAAGCCTCAGAGAAATCCAGTCACCAGAATGGTTCTCATTCGAGACATTCATTTGATCTCTCACCTCATAATCCATGGATTCATTGGTAGGTGTCGGAGGAAGAGGTTGCTGGAGGGAGGGACCAGCCTCACTAACCGAATGAGGATTATTAGTTAAAACAGCTATGGCATCCGAGGTCCCAGAAGTTATACCACCATCAGCAAAAGGACCATTCATATGCGTTTGGTGGATTTCAGATGCAGATACAGCACCATTAGAAATAAATAACCCAGCGTTGCAATCAGCTTCACTCCCAAAAGTTAAGCCCCAATCAGAGACCTCATATATAGGGTGGTTAGTATCATATACTACCGCGGCTTTAGATGGATGGTCACCCGAGTATGAACTAGGGATATCTAAATTTGGCATGTTAAAGCTGACTGGCGCAGCACTAACACAACTGCCATGCACACCTTCAGTTACTATCATTAGCTCGTCATCATCAGAATCAGAATCACTAAGCTCTATAACTTCTGCATGAGAGATCATACTCTTCTCCACAGGATCAGAATTCAGTGATACAACAGAGTCATACTTGGTCCCACTGTTGATGTAGTCTGTGGTCTCATTACCATCTTCCCCATGCCTACCACTTCCACATGCATTGATGCACACTGGAATGCTATCATCATGCAAGTTGAGATCATAAAGCACATCGCCATCCACATGAAGGTTCTGATCAGCAGTATTTCCAGACAAAACCTCTTGTTTCACCCAGCAAGGCTTTTCCAGTTTCTCTCTATCCTCTCCTTCAGTAAGGTTACAGCGAGAACCATTTGAAAAATGCCAGCATGAGAGATCACCAACACTCCTACGTTCATTCTCATTTTTAGTTTTCACTCGCCAACAACCATCAGATTTAATCTCAACATCAGTTATATCATCACTGCAATTCTGCATCTGCAAAATAATAACACAATCAAACCAAGTACTGAGCAACGTTCTAGCAAAATATGAAGATTTCTCAATGGACATTACCATTGATGTGATGCGGTTGAAGTAAGGATCTATTATAATATTTTCCAGCGAGTAGTTCTTGAGACAGATAGGGCACTGCCACTGAATCAGCACAATGTTAGTGCATTGAACAAATAAACATATGACAGCTAACCAAGTAACCATTAATTCTATTTTTTTGGATAAACTGAAGGATAATAAGAAAAACCAGAGGAAAATGGAGTTTTATGTTTCGTTTACTAAGGAAAACTTACATGATTGAAAAGTATATAAAAAATTCTTAATTATTTCTAATTAAATTATTTTCAAAACAAGTTTCCATCTAGTATACAATACATAATCAAATAGTTAAATAAAAAAGTTCACCTTTCTTGATCGCTGGTTCATTTCCAGAAAGATATCAAGATCAAAACCCCCCAGATGGGCACAAGATCTGAATCGGCCAGCAACTTTTATTCTAGACCCACTCATCTGTAATGGCATTGAGATAATAAAAATGCATAATCAACAACTGAAAACGATTATTCTCATGTTCAAATATGTTTCAAGAATTACACAACAGCTACTCAAATATACTTACTGGACAACGCAAGTTTATGGCATGAGACTCTGCAATGACAACTAATTCATTATCGCTGTCCGATTCTTCAGAAGATGCTCCTCCTCCGATGCAACGCCGCACTCGAGCTAGAGCTTCTTCAATAGACTCACCATCTGACTCCTTGGGGACCAAATTTCTGATCTAGAAGGGGTATTTAGGAGGAATTAAATAATATGAAAGTGGGTTATGCAAATTGCACAAACAAGATGTTTATACTTTATAAAGGAAAATTCAAAGACAACAACATTTGACAGCACAAACATCGATTGCTGAGCTATGAAATGATTCAAGGAGTTATGTATGTCCAACTCCAATAAGACATGAAACATGAAGCCCAACCACTAAATCAATCATATTTCGACAATCCGTGACAGTAATTTGATAAAGAACATCTGCTTCCATGATGCTGTGTCCAGATCCTCTATTAAATAGACTTTATATCCGTTTTAGAATTATTTCTAAAAAACGACAACACAATTTAGGTTATCTTTAGGACAACTGAAACATACCTGTTGAAGACTGCGCCTTTTGACCAGCCTAACACCAAAACAGAATGTGCGAGCATCGCATGCTCCAAGGGAAATTTTATTTAATCCCACTCTGGTGCAGGGTGTTATCTATTGAATGCAAATTCATTGAGAAATTAGAAAGAACAATGATAATCATAGGTTTGTAAAATGATAGTGATTTGCTGATAGCAAAACATTATCAAAAGAACAAAAGGTATATCCATCATCATGTAAACCAGATCATCTGATAGCTTATATATGTAAATAAAAATGATTATTGTTTTGCTAGTTTAATAGAGGAGATTTGATGCAACATTGAAACAGGGTAAGATGACAAAGTGTTCCTAAAACAAATGGAGCCACCTAAACTAACAGATTATTATGCCATCAATAACATTGAAGATCATGTGGAGATACAAGTGAAGCACGCCAGTGTCTAAAATTTAAATTCAAAGATTAAGTATCATGCCAATCTGGTAAAACACATTTTGATGTTGCCAAGAGAAATTCAATGGCGAAACTCACAATTGGACCATCATCCCGGCCATTAGAACCCAAAGCCTGAGTACCGGGCCTATTAGTCGCACGAATTGGCATTTCTGCATATATATATGCAATTAGAAGGGTAAATAGAAAAGCTTTAAATGATAAAGAAAAAAAGGAAGAGAAACAATGGCTAAACTTAACAGGTCAAGAAGCTCAATCTAACTAATATAAACACAGGCAATCCCTTATTATCAAGTAGTGGAATCAGAAGAGCAAACAAGCACAGAGGCATGTTGTCAACTGTTGTTTCACAATTTTGTAAATGCGTAAAACAAATGAACCACAACAAATGAATCGAAGCTACACAAGAATGAATGGTCTCTCCGGACTGACACTTCAGAGCGTTGAAGAGGGTTCGTGGCTGTTTGATATTTTTGAATGTTTACATCATTCAATTTTCTACAAAATGAGTGTGCCTTAGTTCAACATGAGCAATAAGAAATATGCAAAGGTGGTTACTATCCACGTTAGAACAACGCAGCCTACAATGCACGTATACAATAGTAAGCACAAAAGCTAATGGAACTAGAATATATAACGCAAGTCAGGCAACACACCATTAACGTGCAGAGCTGCATGTTGAGGCCACTGCATCCTGTATATGACCTTATCATTTACCAGCATACACCATGCCTAAATAAATAAGAACTGATGTGAGTAGAGATAAGGATTTAGCGAAGGACCGCTTATTGTTTGAAAGTTATAACACTGATATATATCATATTAAGCAAATGTGTAAAAAATTATTTCTCAAATCTTTAGCAACCTGCACATCATACTCTTGTTTTGACAGCAAGTCTTTGTCAGCCCTTGTCAGATGAAACGACTTTTCGAGATGCAGCAAAGGGTTTGATCTGACGAAAACATCCAATTTTAATATAGCAACTGAAAGTACTTGAATGGCAATGATAAGCAGAAAATTCCATTTTAATATGAAGCCTGACAAAAATTTCAAAAAACAAACAAACTGACATCAAATTGCCAAACTATAACTGCACACAAGTACCTACCCATCGACTGGAACACTTTTCACAACTAGCTTCACTGGATTGAGAGGATGTGAAAGTGTTAGCAAAAAACTGCGAAAACATTTACAAAACATAACAAATATCACCAAGACATCAGAAAAAACATGAGTTATATAAGTCAATAATAATGAGATGAGCAACTCACGGGTCCGCTCGACTAAGTCGACATGTCTCACAGTAAAAAAAATCAGGGGGCTTGGGACCACCACTCACCGACTCATCTGGAAGTATGACACAACTCAAATGTTGCCATATGCCACATTTCTTGTCATCACACTACAAATATCAAACAAATATACCCTTAAATATGAAGTGACTAGCCCGGATTTGAAATATTGTAACATGAGAGCGGTAGATTCAGAAATCATAGATCACCAAGTCTTTTAAGCATCTAGTAGAACTAATAATCCGGAGATTGTTAAAAGTTCCATTAATACTAAAAGATATGTACAATAACCCTTAAGTCATGTCATTTTATATTTTCCATGACTTACAAAAGGTGCTATCACACAACAGGGGATGCCGACTTGTGCATCTGCATGCTGGAATAGCAGAATGACTTTGGTCTCAAGAACAATGCTATTGTAAGCCAAACGGAACACGAGAGAAATCAGAATACGTAATGTCGAAGCTTTATAATTCCAATGGACAATTATGTAAGGGTTTGATGATTAGCGTTGCCTGGAAAAGTCGGAAGTAGCTTTAAGTGTCTAGCGGAGGCTAGCTAGTGCCTAGTGGGGTTGGCTAGCTGCTTAGGGATAGGGCTGTATCCAGCTTCTTGGTTGGGCTTCAAGCTTAATTGTTTGTTGCTAAGCCAATCTAGTCTTTTAATCCATCAAAAAACATATGCAGACTACTAGTTTAATGGACGGGTACATTCTGTACAGCTCCTAAGTTATAGAAATTATATTTACAATACTCAGACATGGAACAATAATTCTACCTTAATCATTGATTCCGTGGATGATGAATTTTCACAAAGACACTGTATCTTCAATTCCGATTCCAAAAGATCAGCAGCAAGTTCTCCACTATTCTGCAGACTGTTCGTATCTGAGACGCAGTCCCCTATGGTAGTAAGATCAGTAGTTGTCCCTTTCATCTTCCTGCAGTGAAAATATTTATGGTTTTCAATTCATAATCCATACCATAAAAATGAATCTATTGTATCACGCAAACGCAGCGCAAATTCAAGAATGAAGATAGAGATATGCATCTGTTATGAAAATGAGAGTAAAACATTGTAGGACAAAATAATACAGGATCTAAACCTGTAAGTATCTTCTATTAGTCTAATTATTTCTTCCTTCCTTGGTGTGCGCTTTTTTGCTGACAACTTACAGGCTGTCAATTTAAACACGCATATCAGAAAGACAAGTCATTAGGTTTGCTGTAGGTAACTAGAAGTAGTACTTCTGAAGTACATTGAATAAATGAAGTTTCTTTAAATACAATTTTAATGATAATAGAAACAAAATCCAATTATATTTATATTAGGCCAAGCTCACATTGCTTTTATTTCATAAAAGGAAATCTATTTGTATACAGCTATGAACTACCAATAAAGTGAGCAGACATACACCACTGAGAATCAATCACATGTCTTTTCGGCTAAAATTTATACAGAAAATAAAAACAAAATCATACGGATATAAACTATCCTCTCACCCTTTCTCTACCTGAGTGAATATGGCCTAACTACAAGGTCTACCAGTCCAAATAAATCACAAGAGTAATTGATAGATAAACCTACATGTAAACGTTAAGGAAATTATGGAATTTGAAATGTATACCTTGTTCATCAGATAAAACAGTCTTTATGCGCTCCACAAGGTCCTAGAAAGCACCACCAAAGGTCAATGACAGTTTAATGTGTAAAGTGCAATTTAACATACATGATAAAGAACACATCCTGCTAATAAAGAAGGGGATGATTATCAATCGTGTACAAAAAAATTGAATGAAAAATTAATACTCATGTCTTATAGTAGCATTTGCAAATTGTTAGGTCATCCACCTACTTCTCACAATAATATTGCCATATGTGCACGTAGACAGACCTGTCTTGATTTGAAAATCCGTTGTGAAAGATATTTGGAGACAAAGTGGAACGGAATGACAATATCATGAATGAGAAATCTATATTCTATACAGAAATGCATTTATTCAGAATGAAGGGTGACTATCGACTACATGAAACCAACATTCTTGGCCCCTTTTTGGTAGGATCCATTCAAGTATGTAACAAAGCTAAAATACAAATTAGCAACACAAAACAAGTATCAAACCTGGACTTTTCAAAAAATGTTAAGTTACAGGCAAATTTTACAAACAAATACTAAGTTTATTTTTCAAGAAAATATTGACTTGGATTAGGATTCTTGATTTAGCTGAATGAAACCTAATTGATCGTCTAGCGAGGCCTGATCATCGTCTGAATCTCGATCAAAATTATTCTTAAAGAATCAACTTTATGTTCTATAATAAAACAATCATGACCCATAGAAAGCAAGAAACCAGTAGTAAATACTAAATAGTATAAGGCACAGTGAAACCTGCTTCTTCCCCTGCTTAGATAGTCCAAGATGAGAGAGAACATCTTTAAGCTCTATTATTCGAAAAGAAGACAATTTATTCTGCACAAAATGAAACCAACAAGAATCAATTAAAACAGTGTTACAATTCGCATATATGGTCATTAGGTATGTAATTTGCCTTCAAAGGATAACAGAGACCTGGAGGAGTAATTATTATGTTTAGGGGGCTCAACATTGATCGACATGCTAACAAAATCATGGACAAATAAATAAAACTTTTCTAATGTCCAGCATTTTGAGCCAGCCGCCAATTTGAAAGTCTAGTGCTTTCATCATTGTGATATTTAGCTACATGAAAGTCAATGCTAAGCACCAAATCAGCATCTCGGCATGCAGACACCTAAGAATGGAACATTCAATACAACCTCCAACAACAGCACTATAACACACTGTTCAAATACATGGATTCAACCCTAAATATTTCAAGCACAACATGCACACTAACATCAGACCAAATAAGCACAATGCGAGCAATTCATCACATAAATACGGAGTATTATCAAGTCCAGTGAAGCAAACATGAAAATTCAGATCCCTGAAAAAACGTAACAACATATAATTACCAAACAAGCATCTAGGGAAGCCTCTTCCATAACTCAAATGCCCCAACCTCCACCAAAACCTTCAAACTCCAATCCAATCCTCCAATCCGCGTCTCAAAAGCTTCCACAGTAAATGAATATGATCACACTCCACCTAATTCAACAAACACACTCGTAATCAATCAACCACACATGCATCAAAACTCATATCAAAACGCAATAACGGAAATCAAGAAGCAGAAAAAATCGATACTTAATTGAATAACACTTTACGACGATTTAAACGACCGTCCGAACGCGGCCAAAAAACGCCGCCGACTTAAATCAACTACGCGAGGTTCGCTGCGGTGGAATGCAATGAAAGATATGCGCGTTGGGTCAGACGAGACGAGAAACGAAAGCAAGGATGACGTGGCTCGTGACGTCAATTATTTTCCGGACGTTGTGGTTTTTATACAATCCACTTTACTAACCGTCGAGCGTCCGTCCAGCTAATTAGAACGACAGCGTTTGAATAAGTATTGTAAGTACTTATCGGAAAGATTAACGACGACAAATTTCTTTTTTCTAAATAGTTGAGACACGGATAAGGTTCTAGGAAGACCATCAATTTTTTGTGAGACGGAGGGATATTATATCGTTCGTTGATTTCTATTAATCTAACGGTTGATATTAATAACTGTCACTCTCAACCACCCCTGTATTTTGTAAATCCAACCGTCCAATTAAATTAAAAACCAATTTTATTCTCAATCGCCAGATCAATCAAATTAACGGTTGAGATGATGTCTCTCTATTTCAAAAAAAATAAATGTCTCTCTAGAATTTAACCCGTTGAGACACAATCTTAATTGCTGATTAATAATAACACAATTGTTGAGATTTAAATTCTGAATAATTGTCATATTTCAACTGTCTCGCGTTTTTTTACAAATTTAACAAATCAAATTATTCAAATCAATTTATTTAATATTACTTTCCGGATTAGTAGGGTTTCAAAATCAAAGCCCATTTATTAAAAGGCCACATGAGCCCAGAAAGAATTCAGAGCCGACCCGACCCGACCCGCAACGTTTCTTGTAGGAAGGGCAGCTCTCGCGAAGTCTCATTCTCGAAAGTGGAGATCGTAATTCACAATCACCAGTGAATGTAAGCGTTCGTCTCTCGTCCAACATCTTTGATTTCATTTAAAGTTTATAAATTTATGTTATTTTTGATGTAATTGGATTTGTCTTTGATGCTTGATTTGATTATGCAGATGATGAAGGATGCCAATTCGTTGTTCAACTGTGAACCTGCTGCTTTGGAGCACACTCAGTATGTTTAATTAGGGTTTTTTAAATTCGATTTTATTCAGATCTGTAGAGGGGTTATGTGGTTTTTCTGTTCAAAGTTTTGATTTTTATTATTTTTAAAGAATTCGGGTGTGGTGGAATTTGAGAATTATTAGGGTGTGAGTGTTGAGGGTTTTCGTGTGGGGGGTTAAATGAAGGTTTTTGGGTGGTTTGCAGGTATCCATATGTTACTGGAACCTCTGTGATTGGGGTAAAGTACAAGGATGGTGTGCTCGTTGCTTCTGATACTGGAGGTATGTTTGCACTGAATGTGCGTTGTTTCTCTTTTAAATTTGGTTCGGTGTTTGATATATGTTTCCATTCAATTTAGTCCTTTGTTACTTTATTCTGAGAGGTCAGATATAGAAAAATGCGGCTCGAGTGAATGGTTTGAATGTTTTTTTTCTCTTTACGTGAATTAATTAAACTTTGATTTGGCGCATTTTTTAGTTTGTTTTGTAGCTTTAGTCTATAGTTTTGCATTGCTGGTTAAGTACTCTAGTGAATACTTTTCTGAATTTGGTTGTTCAAGTGAGCATTTGTAATTATTATGGTTATTTTATGTTTACGATACATAATGGATGCAGGGTCATATGGTTCCACATTGCGCTACAAGAGTCTGGAGAGAATCAAGCCAATTGGAAAGCACTCTATCCTTGGAGCTGGTGGAGAAATAAGTGACTTCCAAGAAATCATGCGCTATCTTGATGACCTTATGTCAGTACCTCCAACAATTTTTTAAGCATACAATGTGTTTTGATTGATTGTAACGGCTCATTTATGTCGTTTTCTCGTAGCCTAAATGACAACATGTGGGATGACAACAATTCTTTGGGCCCCAAAGAGGTGCATAATTATCTGACTAGAATCATGTATAACCGACGTAACAAGTTTGATCCACTGTGGAACTCACTAGTTATTGGAGGAATAAAGAATGGCCAGACTTATCTTGGCACTGTAAGTTCTTAATGCTCCTCGTTTAAACTTATTTAAATGGTATTTTCTCCACAATAGTTAATTTGCTCATTGTCCGGTTGAATCCTTCAGGTTAACATGATCGGTGTCCATTTCGAGGACAACCATGTTGCCACAGGTTTTGGTAATCATCTTGCACGACCAATTTTACGTGCCAAATGGAAGGAGGACTTGACCTTTGAAGAAGCAGTTAAGTTGTTGGAGGAATGTATGCGAGTGCTGATTTATCGCGATCGATCTGCCATAAACAAGATCCAGGTATGTATAACATCTGTTCCAAACTTTTGAGCTAGATGATTATGGAAATTAATTAGTTGTCATTCTCCAGCCATAAATTATTATATTCAAGTTCTCAAGTCTGTATTATATACTTGCAGATTGCAAAGATCACGGAGGAAGGCGCCACAGTTTATCCGCCCTACTCGCTGAAAACAAACTGGGGACTATCTGCATTCCGAAACCCAACTGCTGGTGCTGAAGGATCCTGGTAGTTTTATTGCAGCATGTTGCTGTTGTGAACTTGTCACTTGTTCAACCTAGACTCGTTCCAATCTGAATCTTAATGTATGCGCATTTCCTGTTTTTAATCAATATGAACCTGGTTGGCATTGAGATTGCATTTTGAATCTTTTCCGAGGTGGGATCAACATATTTTAAAATTGAGGCAAAGAGCCTTAGAAACTTGTCAAATAGTCCAGCAGCTGCCAACAATAGAAACACGGAGTAGACCAGACCCTCAGCAGGATAGTCCAGCTTTTTGGATAGTACTCGTTTAACAAACCATGCCCAACACACACAAAATGATCTTCTGTTAACAATAAAATGTGTTCAAAGTTTTATTCAATGTCTATTAATCACAGAATTTTTTTCTTTAAAAGTCTACTCAACTATTAAAACTTTTATAAACAAGAGGAACTGAATGATTGTTGGGAACACATTAGACAAAGAATCACCTGAGTAAGATACTTTGAAGGCTAATTTCAGTCAAAACTGCAAAATATCATTCTCAAAACATTTGCTTGGGACAATAATGTTCCATCGGACGACTGTAACTAGGAATCTTATATAAATTTGTCTCTTAAGTCACTAGTGCACACTTACACAAGAAAATCTAGGATTTTCGAAGGATGGTGATTTGATTAGAATCTTTCTGCCAGTCTGGCAGTCACTGCTCTTAGCTTGGAGTATACCTTTGGAGCGGGAGATCCCAGAATGAGACTACAAAGTGAGTCTCGTGCAACCTTAATGTTTGCAAAGGATCCTAGTATGTGAATCTTGGTATCTGCTATTACTATCCTTGTTCTGGTGGAGTTCTCAATCGCAAACTTTGTTTTACCACCTTTACCAGAGAGTCTTCCAATAGCTCGAGAAAGATGCTCACCTTTAAGGGTCTTAACATCTTTGATCTCAAAGGATTCCACATATAGTTCATCCATACGCAAAAGTGCAATTGCGTCAACTACGTCAAAGCCCAACATGAAAGCATAAACGAAATCAGCACATCTTTGAAGGTTGGTGATATCTGGAGTATCTGCTCTGGTCTTCAATTCAACCTTGCGAGCTTTAAGATTCATACGGATATCAATCTTCATTTGATCATAAACTGGAGTGTATATGTCCATCCAGGCCTTCTTGAGAGGTGAGTAACGATGCTGGGGAACAGTGACCCTTCTGAACTGAACGCGACCATCAGACATTTCATGGGCCTTCAAAGGCTCAAAATTGGGCTTCGTTGGCAAAGCCACAGCAGGTGCCGCTGCTTCAACCTCCATGGTTTGAGGTTCCGTAGTTTCCATAATTAGCTGAATGAATCCAACAATAAAAACTAAATCAAAAACCAATGTCTACACACAAAGCATGTACAAAAAACGTGAACAAAGCCGCCAGCCATTAAGATTACCACATATACATAAGAAACACTCCAATAATTTAGTTTCTTCCTTCATGTCATTAGTTAAAAAAAGAGCTAAGAACCCGATAAATATTTGAATGCATAGCAGCAACAAAATAATTTGACCATTACATACTGCAATTCAAAAAAAATCTGAATCTCCAAATTTATCTTAGTGCCGTGTACGCAACATGGTAATACTTGCATTCGGCTAGGGGCATTGCGGTTTAGAAACAATGTTATTGAGCACAAGAAACAAGTATCAATTTCAATACATTCATATCTGGTTTACATAATGGAAACATGGAAAAATACAAAAATGCATACAATCTAATAAAAAAGCATCTTAAAATACTTTTTACTACATCAAAGCATCGCATTTATTGAAATGTGAAAAATTTACACCTAAACCACCGCATTCTTTACCATAATTATATTTCAAATAGACCTCATAAAACCAATTCGCAACTGGTAAACCAATATCTGCAATTTTGACTCACCCACACAAAAGCATACATCAATTTTCCATTCCTTAATTTCGAGATGATAAACTAACTCAGCAAGCATACATCAAATAACTCAGCATGTATCAAAATTGTTCATTCACAATTGAGATTGAAACAACGGTTAATGAAACTGGATGATAACAAAACAAAGCAATGAAAGCAAGCTTCGATTTACGCTTACAAATTCTGAAGTGGGAAGCTGCGGCTCAAACCTTGGAGTTGGAAACTCGATTCGAGATGAAGCGACGGAGAACAGAGTCGGCGATGCGATTGTTATTTATATGCAAGTGGTATGAAAATTTGAAACCCTACTGCTCGGAGTTTCGAACCAGAGCGGACCGGTTTAATTAATTTCCTTATCCAAAGTGTGATGAAAGCGGTTCAACGAGTCTTCTCATTATTTGTAAAGCGGTCAAAAAGGCAATACTCTCAAGTCTTAATAGAGAAATTCTTACCTTCACCTCGGTTCAAATATTCTTCACTTACGCCTTCTATGTTCGCACACTATTGAGATTACTTTTTTAAAGCTGATCAGAATCATCAATTTATTATCAGTGAAATCTCGGGAGTCTATGGATAAAGTGGGTTTTTCCATGCAGTGCTCACTAAATTTTTGTCATATTTGTTTGCTTATTCTTGTACTTACCGAGACAAAGCACTCTATTTAGTCCATAGTTTATCTTTTCTTATATGTTCTGACTAGATCGAGTAAGACTAAATTCGTTTAGTCTTCCGAGTCCTCGAGTTATACATTTAGACTTTTGCCCTTTTCAATCAAAAAAATAGAGAAATTCTTACCGAGGGACAAAAAGAATCAAATATCCAATTTGTGTTTGAATCTTGACATCGTTAGAGATAATCTCTTTGTCCTATTATTTATATGATTCAATTAAAAGTTGGTTAATCGTCCTATATTTTAGTTCAAACATGTTTACTAATGAATAAATGAGGAGCGCTAAAGCACAAGGAATACGGTTTGACGGTCAGCCATCTGGTCTTTGCGGTATCTGACCTCATAGATTGGTGATATAAGACATCTCAGTGCATCTCCATCTTGAGTTTAAGGTCTATCCAATCCTTATGATACGAATATAAATTAAGAATGTGAATGTACTTGATCGTATTATGAATAAATAAGCAAGTTATTTACAGATACTCTATCGATCCTATTATTCATGATCAAAGGTATTTTAATAATTCGAAAATAATTATCAAAATAACGGTCATATTTGTCATTCATCCATCTTATTTTGGTCTCATTCTTACCATGGGTGATATTCAGAAGCTCAATAACCATCGCGTCCTGATACTGTTGGTGTTTTAGATGTATTTATCATATATCATGTGCGGCCACACATGATAGATGGTTGATACATGAACTAATGCATACACCAATGTATAAATCAAGGTCTGTTTGGATGAGGACGGGTCCCTTGTGAAGGGTCCTCATGTACCAACGGACGCGTCCCCATGTGTCATAGTCTGCTTGGATGACGGACGGGTCCCTTGCATCTAGGGATGGGTCCTCATGCACCAACTGACGGGTCGACACGTGTCATTCTCTGGGTGTGACAGTTTTATAACTGCTGAACAGTTTATGTAACTGCTGAACAGTTTATGTAACTGTTGAACAAGTGGGTGTAACCGTTGAACAGTTATGGGACCTGTCCCCATGAACGTGTCCCCACGTGTAACTGCTGAACGTGGCAGTTTTGGGCAACTGCAAAGACCCTGATGTATACATTGAGAATGACTGAGTTTAGTGGGTAATCACATGTGATACACAGAGGTATTGAGATACACAAGTATTGATACACCAAAAGACTAAACAAACGTCATCAACATTCGATCCAAGAGCCTTGATCGGTGTTGGCCGGTTTGTCTTATCTCACTTCAGATTTCGTGTAACCCTAAGGCTTTTGTAAGGGGCGAAATACTGATTTCGGAAAGTGAATACACGATTCAAACCGATATCAAGTTGCCATTTGATCAATCCCCGGAAGCAACAGCAGCAGCACTCTAGGGACCCGTCCTTGGAGAGCACCGGTGCAAGAAGGCCATATCTCCTTCAGACGCGCACCAGCAACAACAGATACACCCAGCAATCCTCCTCTCAAGTCTCAATTATGGTAGAGAATCCCAACATGAATCCCACAACTGACAAAACAAGTTACCAAAAGGGTAAAAGAATGTTTTGAAACACAATCACTGTCACCACAGACCACACACTGCAAAGGTACAGCATGTTTAAGATTCCTTCAATGCCTTTTTCTTCTTCTATCCCTGTCAGAATACCCAGTACGAATTTTGAGGTTACCAATTCAGAAGCACTAAATTTGAGAGAGTCCGGAATCAGATGACTCAGACTGAACCATAGTCCACACTAATCAAATATGGAGTACTACTTAATATTAAAGTTCCAACAGTAAGACACAAATGGAGAATTAACCAAAGTCTTATTTAATTAATCTACATAATTAAAGCACTGTTGATGAGATTAGGCCAACATGAGGCTGATGCTAATCCTGTGTTGTTCCACCTCTCTGATCTCCCACCACCTTCCACTTCATACCCATCATTGTAGTCATACTTGTTGCTCCCAGTTTCAAGAACAAGATTGTTGTTCTTCTCTATTGTTAAAGATCCTTCTCCTACACCAATGTTGTCACTCTCCACCTGCCTCCAGATCATCTTATTGCTGCTATTCAGCTCACCATTCATCTCATGTTTCATCTCATTAAACCCATGTTCCGTCATGTTACTCAAGGTGAGGTTTTCATTAGGGAGCAGTAATGGCTCGGTATGATGATCACTCTGTCTCTGAGCACCAATACCAACATTCTCAAATCCATAGTTGAACAGGTTCTGAGAGTAGTTAAAGCTTGTTGTTTGTGGTTCAAAGAAGTTGCTTAGAAACCCAACATTGTTTGTATTGGTTCGGATTGGTTGATGTCCTAAAATTGAGTTTTGAGGATCAAATCCAAACCCAAGATGATGTTGAAGATCCACTTGCATTACACTGCTTTTGCAATGTACCAAAAGCCAAAGACAAGTTGTCACAAGTCCTCGAGTCCTCATCATACCTCAATGGGGACGAGAAGTTAGAGTGATCAGCCAACCCAAGGCTACGAACATTGTTTGGATCAAATGAGGCAGACCTCAACAACACGTTGTTACTATTGTTCTCCACCAGATGACTTTGGACTAATAGATGATGATGGCTGTCCAAAGCACGCTTAGCCGATCTCTTATTCTTCCTGCACCCTCCACCAACCGGCACATTGCGTAAAGTCCCACCTTTAGTCCAGTACCGCCTACATCCTTTGCAAAAGTAACGCGGCTGGGACAAACTATAATTATTGTAGTAACAGAATTTAGTGTTCCCCGAGTCACATCGGGGACATTTCTCCGCATGGTCAGGTTGCGGCCGTGGAGGCTTGTTATCATCCACAATCGCTGTAGCCTCACCATTTTGAGATAAATTTGTATTCATTTCCTGCATTCCATAGAAAGTCTAGAGTTTAATCACAAAAAGTAAACTCTAACATTTAATAGCAAAAGTTTGCAGATCAATGAAAACTTTAGGGTATTAAATGCGTAACGTTAATTAAAATGACTGTTACAAGATCTATCAAACTCGAACTACTCATAAATGAAGTTTAACACCAAAAAATTATCAGAGAATTTGCGTTTCAAAAATCAAGTAATCATATGAAGCTAGCGTTTAGTTTTCTAACACTCATAATCAAATAGCGTTGCATGTGACTTGATAAAACCTACCTGAGAATTTGAGCTTTGGAGGTCCATTTCGATTAGAAGACTTAAAGAACTTCAATTCACGTCTAAGCTAGGGTTTCTGGTGGAATGGGAAATGATGTGATTTTTGTAGAGTGATGCGAAGGAGATGTTGAATAAATAAAGAATTTGAGTGTAGCTTGTTAGAAGGGCAAAATGGTAAATATTGTTGAGAATCAGAGATAGGTATGGTGGCTGGTGTGAATTGAAACGGTTGCGTTGGATATGGCTTGTTTTGTCCGGATGGCGTGGGCCGCAAATGTTAAGTGGGTCCCGCTGATGTCTTCCACTTGAATTGTTTTTCATTTTCTTAATAATAAAAAATGTTAACGACATGTTTTGCGAGTTCGATTTCGTATAATATAAAATTTATCGGTACTTGAGTGCATTTTATTATTTTAATCCGATTAGAATGATTTTTGTTTTGTCTTATTCGGATTTAAATAAATGAAAATTGCTCAGGTTTGGTGAAATTCTATCTTGTTTCATTTGCAGTAGATAATAATTCTAACTGCTCTATTTATTTGAATATTTTAATGTTGTCTAGTAAAGAGCAAAACATTAACATGTGATGTATCATCGAACTGTCTATTTAGCTAAGGAATTGAATTTGAGTTTGTTGTTACGAGAAAATCCAAATTGGGTGATGAAAAACAGTGATGGGAAATATGAGGACGTACCGAGGATGGAATTGATGAGGGACAAGAAAACACAATAATGAAAATTGCAATTCAATTAGAAATTGTTTTAGTAGTACACGTTGTTTTTTTTCCGATAGGTGGTACACGTAGTACAAGAATATTTGTTAGCACATCTAGCTAATATATCAAGTACATTATCTTCAATCTAAGCACAGTCTTCTTCAAAGGATCCCTCCACCAAGACTTGTACACGTCTCCACACCCATGACGAGAGGAATAACAAACTCCAACAAATGGAGAATAAATGGTGAGACCAGGGATTGAACGCTGAATCTGAGGATTCTTTGTCAGACTCCCCACCATCAGACTACCACCCCTGATGGCAATTGTAATTCAATTAGAAATTGTTTTAGTAGTACACGTTGTTAAAACTACTTGATGTTTGGGAGATGAGATGAGATGAGATGGTGGTGGACTGCATACGTTATCATTGTGAATATGAGTGTGGGGCCATATCTTAGACCATAACTGTGACTATGACTCACGCGCCGACCGCAAATATAGTTCGATTACGACAATTTGTGATTCTAATGTCTCAATAACACCAACTTGATTCTTTGCCTCTTTCACTAATTTTTGGATTAGTGAATATATTTTCAGAGTTGATAACAATATTTTACAATTCATCATGCATTTGCAAATTGGCAATAAGATGGTACGTAATACGTAGTACTCCGTCATTAGTGGAAACCTTAATTAAAGTTTAAGGAAATGATGAAATGAGCAATCCATAGATATTCTTATGATTTTGTCTTGGATCCCTAATCCCTCTATCTAATCAAAACTACCAGTGACAACCTAAACTAGGCAACTAGCCATTAACTCAAATTATCATTACCAACAGAATGTGTTGGCCCATTAGATTTCACATCCAACGGTCACTATCTTTGTTGCATGTTGACCGGTCAAACAGTCAAAAGGAACCACCACTCAAACTCACTCGATAGATAAGAATACAAAGGTAAAGAGATAAAGTGTTTGTAAGTATCGTGAACTGTGCCACATCTCGTACATAAAGAATAATGAGTTTTGGTTCGTTGTTTTAAGTAATGAAATAGTTCGTCTGTTCCATAATGTTTGTCCACTTTCTATTTTGGGCGTCCTCTTAAGTTTGTCCATTTTCCTTCAATATTAACCACATATTCTAATTTTTTAATCATATATTTATAAATCATTTATTCTCAACCACACACTTCATACATTCTTTCTACCTTAAATACCTTGCAATTCATGTTTTTGGACAAACAAATAGGGACGGAGGGAGTAAATTATAACGCACATTTTTGTTCGAGTTGTTAACGTACGAATGCAGACCACGCTGCCGTTGGTTTCGGTTTGTTGGGATGCGAACGTCATGTGCATTGTGCTGCAGAGTTTGTTTCGTGTTCTTCGTAACAGAATGGTTAGTTGTTTCACGCAGGTATCTCAAAATATTTCAGACATTGCTTCTTTCATATCCAACCAAATAGGCTTCAGAAATGGGTGAATTTTCCTACTCTAAATCTTGATTTTACATTGAAGATGATCATGTACATAAATTATGTGACTGCTTGACCTGACCAACCATGCGCAAATGCTTGAACCGGCGACAAACATGAGCCTCAGACAGTCTATTTTCAATTTTTCATTTCCTCTATGACCACCTTCCCACCACTGTTGATGCAGAAATAATCCACTGGCAGCCTAGGGTTGATGAAGCTGATAGTTAGTGTCTGTTGGTGAGCATAGAAAGAGCCTTCATTCACAACAAAACTTGTTCCAATGAGTGCCACAGACCCCTTTTAGTATAAAACTTCTAATAGTTGATAATTTGTGCCTGAATTGACTGAAGCAGTACCAACGTCATGTAATTGCAAGGTACAGGATCCTTAATAACCT
>QZGG01001693.1:0-56067 GCA_006409495.1 Sedum album
GAACTGCTACAATCATGGACTCCCGCAACATGTGTTGATAGAGAATTTCCTCAACGGACTAACTGAGATGGAACTCAGGTTGTTGAACGCTTGCGCAGGAGGCAATGTGAGGAATATGTATCCAGAGGACGTATGGAAGCTGATAGAAGACACTGCGGACCAAGTCAGATATCAAGTGTCGCTAGAGAACAACCGCACCAGAGCACTGCATCAGGTAGATGTAACCGGAGAGATCAAGGAATTGAAGGACATGATGCAGAAGTTGATGATGAAGCAAAGCGTCGATACTAGAACTTGTGAATTCTGTCACGCCACAGACCACCTGACTGACGCATGCCCCACCCTGTTTGAAGAACACGCAGATGTTAATGCTGTGGGTGGATGGAATAATGGACAAGCTAGGCAAGGACAGCCTAGATTTGGTTTAGCAGAGAAGGGGTTTAGTTGGAAGAATGAGCAGAATTTTCAGAGACCACGCGCTGACTGGCGCGCGCAACCTAATGCACCACTGGCGCGCGACCTTACGCGCCAGCTGCTGCTTATAACCCGCCACATAAACGCGCTGAAGGACCAGTGCAGTACAACCAGCAGCCACCCAAGAAATCACTAGAAGAAATAGTTAGTCAGTTGGCTGAAACCGTAAGCAAGAATCACGAGCAGAACGAGAGGCGTTTCGCTCTGATTGAAAATCAGTTAACACAAATCTCTGAAACTGTGACCGAGATCTCACATAACAGGAAAGCAGCGAAAGCCAGAGTGCAGAATGGTGCCAACGCAGTATTACTTAGATCCGGAAAGGAAACATCAGGTGCGCCAGAGACCACTCGCGCCATGAAAAGCGCGCACGCGCAGAATAATAGTTCACCGCCAGAATTCAGCGCACCAGTTGCAGAAGCAGAGGAACCATCTAGCAGCAACGTACACCAGCACTTTGCTTTAAAGTGAAGCCCAACTTGATTCGAACATTCAGGTGAATCATTTAATCGTTGACATATGCTATATTGCACTATTAGAAGTGATAATGAAGTGATTAGTCGTACAATCGACTCATTTATCATGTTTGTAAAGGCTCTAAACACGAACTTTGGAGTACACTAGCACTTAGTTTCAAAGTGAAGCAAACTTGTATCGAACTTTCAAGTGAATGTTTAATCGTTATGTTATGCTATAATACACAATTATAAGTGATAATGAGGTGATTAGTCATTCAATCGACTCATTTATCATGTTCGTAAAAAAGCTCGAAACACGAACTTTAGAGTATGTTGGAATAGGGGAAACATGTAGGGCACATGTTGGACTTAAGGAAACATGGAGGACCAATGTTGGAATAGTAGGAACCTGCTCAAAGTCGGTAAGAGGGGGAGCTTGGGCAGTAAGTTTATGAAGATATTTAAGAGATATTCAAGATATCCAAGGTCACCTAAAGATATTCAAGATTTCCTAAAGAAATCAAATCTTGATTATCTACTTGCCTAAATCAACCTTAGCTAGGCCAACATTGTTTCCTAAGACTTGTATAAATACCTACTTGTATACTCTTGTTATTCAGTACAATCAATACTCTTTTCTCAACTTTTTTTGTTTACTTCCTTACTTGTCACTCTTCCACACTCTACAAACTTAATATACTCTTGAATTATTTCATGGTATCAGGAGCAAGATCCTAAACAACTTCCGCACAAAAAAAATCAATTTTTTTCCACAAACTCTCATCATGGATACTCGAGTTGTGGCAATACAGTGGTCCTTAAGGGCCTAATTATGTTCTATGGTCTAGTATGGCCAGAGTTACCTTGGGGAGTAAGGGGTTATGTTCTCATCTTGAGAGTGATAAGGCCCCCACAATTACTACCAAGGGAGATGTTGGAAAACATGTCACAAAATGTGATGAAGAGAAGTGGCTACAAGAGGACTTATTGGTGATGACCATACTACAAACCTCTTTGGATTTGTCAATCCTTGAAGCCTACTCTTTTTGTGTGAATGTCAAAGCCCTGTGGGAGACACTTGAGAAGGTTTATGGCAACACAAGCAACTTGAGTCGTGTGTTTGAGGTCAAGAGGACAATCAGCACCCTAAGCCAAGATAATATGGAGTTCACAAAGCACTTTGGGAGGTTCAACACACTATGGGCAGAATTGGAGACATTGAGACCTCAGTCCTGCAATCCTCAACAAAAGAAGGGAAGAAGGTAAGGTGTTTGGGTTGCTGCAAAACCCTAGATCACTCATACAAAGACCTTGTCAAACACATTCTAAGGGCAGACAAGCTCCCCTCCCTGGAAGAAGTGTGTGCACAAATTCAGAAGGAGCAAGGCTCCACTGATCTTTTTGAAGGGAAGAAGGAGTTAAGTGTGGCTCATAGAGTTGTGGATGAAAAGGCTAACCAGGTGGTCAACAAAGTTGATGAGAGGAAGGGTTTGATGTGTGATCACTGCAAAAAAAGAGGCCATTCAAAAGACAAGTGTTGGATTCTACACCCTCAATTCCTTGACAACTTAGCTAGTTCCTATGTTTCTTTGCATGATGAATCTTTTACTTTCAATTCAGAAGTATCTAATGCGAATAATGAAATTTGACATGCTAGATTGGGGCATCCTCATCCGAGGGCATTAAACATGTTGTTTCCTGATATTAAACTTAAACATGATGAATGTGAAGCATGTATATTAGGTAAACATCACAAATCAGTATTTCTAACTTCTAAAACATCATATGAAAACTGTTTTGACCTAATACACTCGGATGTATGGACTGCCCCTTGCATATCTAGGGATAACCATAAGTACTTTGTTACATTCATAGATGAAAAGTCGAAATATACTTGGTTAACCCTATTACCTTCAAGGATAAAGTACTAGATGCCTTCATTAATTTTTAAAATTATGTTACTAACCACTTCAATGCGAAGATCAAAACATTTAGAACAGATAATGGAGGAGAATACCTGAGCAACGCATTCAAGCAACACCTAGCCAAGAATGGGATTGATCACCAAACGAGCTGCCCTTATACACCTCAACAGAATGGAGTGGCTGAAAGAAAGAATAGACATCTTATGGGGGTGGCATGGTCCATGATGTTTCACACTAATATGCCTAAGAGGTTTTGGGGGATGCTGTTGTGACAGCTTGCTACTTGATCAACAAAATTCCCAAAAGTCTCAAATGACATATCTCCATATGAGGTACTAAACAAAACCAGACCTTCCATTACTCATCTAAAGGTTTTTGGGTGCCTTTGTTTTGTGTTAGTTCTAGGTGAGCTTCGAACTAAGCTGGATGAGAAAAGCACAAGGGCTGTGTTCATTGGATATTCTGCCACCCTAAAAGGATACAAGTGCTATGATCCTGTTTCAAGAAAGGTCTTGGTATCCAGGGATGTGAAGTTCATGGAATCCAAAGCTTACTTTGACAAGGCAGGATGGGAGGAAGTGAAAGATATCTCAAACTCTCCATCAGACAAAGTTGCAGCCTTTAGAAGAATCATTGACAACTTCATCACCACACCTTCGGTCCCTAGCACATCTCCTTGTGTTCCCCATCCTGATCATGAGGGGGGAATACAGGATGATGCACATGATGAATCTGATGAAGATTCAACCACAACTCCTCAAGAATTTGACTCATCAAGTCATGATCAGGAAGGGAACCAGGAGAGTTCAGATTCTGTGAGTGAAGAAGATGAAGATCAAACTCAGAATGACCAAGAGGAGAATGAAGAAGAAGCTGATCAAGGACAAAAACACCTTGCTGATCAAGAACCAGGATCAATTCAAGCTGAGCAAACACAAACTCTAAGAAGAAGCACTAGGCTGAGGAAGTCTCCATCAAACTGGAAGAACACAAGGGTATTTTATAATGGTACTGCTGTTGCTTATCCTATTCAGTCTGTTTGTTCTTTGGATGGGTTGCCAAAGGATCACCGAAGCTTCATCAGCAAGTTGGACGAAGGGGAAGTCCCCAAGACCTATGAAGAGGCCAAAGACCACAAGGAATGGATGGTTGCAATTCAAGAAGAGACCAAAGCCATGGAGAGGAATGGAACTTGGTATGAATCTGATCTTCCCAAAGGTAAGAAGGCCGTGACCAGCAGATGGGTATTCACCATCAAATACAAGAGCGATGGACAGATTGAGAGGTACAAGGCAAGGTTAGTGGCAAGAGGATTCACTCAAACATATGGGGAAGACTACCTTGATACTTTTGCACCTGTGGCCAAGCTCCATTCAGTTCGAGCCATCCTCTCAGTTGCTACAAACTTAGGATGGGATCTATGGCAGATGGATGTCAAGTATGCATTCCTACAAGGTGAGCTTGAAGAAGAAGTCTATATGCATCCTCCACCAGGGCTAGAAAGCACGGTCAAACCAGGTAAGGTTCTTAGGCTTAAGAAAGCTATCTATGGCCTAAAGCAATCACCAAGGGCGTGGTACCACAAGCTGAGCACAACTCTCATCAAAAGAGGATTCAACAAATCTCAAGCTGATCATACACTCTTCACCCTCACTACTCCATCAGGTATAGTTGTGATTCTTGTGTATGTTGATGATATCATCATCACAGGAGATGACAAACAAGGTATAATCAAAACTAAAACTTTTCTCAATTCGGTTTTTGATATTAAAGACTTGGGTGAACTAAAGTACTTCCTCGGTATTGAGATGTGTAACTCGAAAGAGGGGTTATTCTTATCACAAAGGAAGTACACACTTGATCTGTTGTGTGAAGCAGGAAAGCTTGGAGTGAAACCAGCAAAGACTCCACTTGAGGAAGGATACAAAGTCATACGTGAGGGGGAGATTGATGAAAAGCCCTTTGAGGATGAAAAGCTATACAGAAGGATGGTTGGTAAGTTGATTTATTTAACTATCACAAGACCTAATATATGCTTTTCTGTGAATCAGGTCAGCCAGCATATGCAAACACCAAAGATGCACCATTCGCACATGGTAGAGAGGATCTTGAAGTACCTCAAAGGCACGGCCTGGTCAAGGAATCTGGATGGGAAGGAATGGCACAACCGATGTGGAAGGTTATTATGATGCAGATTGGCAGGAGATAGGAATGATCGAAAATCAACCACAGGTTATTGCACCTTCATTGGAGGTAATCTCGTGACTTGGAGAAGCAAAAAACAGAAGGTGATCTCTTGTTCAAGCGCTGAGGCAGAGTATAGAGCCATGAGAAAGCTAACAAATGAGTTGATATGGATTAAAGCTCTCCTCAACGACCTAGGCATCAAGATCAACACACCCATCACTATGCATTGTGACAATCAGGCGGCCATCCATATTGCATCCAACTCAGTATTTCATGAGAGAACAAAGCATATAGAAGTGGACTGCCACAAGGTGAGAGAGGCTGTAGAGCAAGGAGTGATTCAACTGAGCTACACAAAAAGTGACCATCAACTAGCAGACATCTTCACAAAGGCTGCTAGTAGCAAGGTGTGTGAGTTCATCCATTCAAGGCTTGGACTCACAAGTGTCATCCCTTAAACATAACCCTGACCGAGGGTTCTTGTACTCTTTTTGTCCTAGGTATGGTTTTATTCCATGTGGTTTTCCATACTTAGGTTTTTAATGAGGCAAGGGCTCTAGGGTCCAAGCTTGTCTAAATCCTTTAGTCAAGCTTGAGGGGGAGTGTTGGAATAAGGGAAACATGTAGGGCACATGTTGGACTTAAGGAAACATGGAGGACCAATGTTGGAATAGTAGGAACCTGCTCAAAGTCGGCTAGAGGGGAAGCTTGGGCAGTAAGTTTATGAAGGTATTTAAGAGATATTCAAGATTTCCTAAAGGTTCCCTAAAGATATCCAAGGTTATCTAAAGATATTCAAGGTTTCCTAAAGAAACCAAATCTTGATTATCTACTTACCTAAACCAACCTTAGCTAGGCCAACATTGTTTCCTAAGACTTGTATAATACCCTACTTGTATACTCTTGTTATTCAGTACAATCAATACACTTTTCTCAACTTTTCTTTGTTTACTTCCTTACTTGTCATTCTTCCACACTCTACAAACTTAATATACTCTGAATTCTTTCAGAGTACACTAGCACTTAGTTTCGAAGTCAAGCAAACTTGGATCGAACTTTCAAGTGAATGTTTAATCGTTATGTTATGCCATAATACACTATTATAAGTGATAATGAAGTGATTAGTCATACAATCGACTCATTTATCATGTTCGTAAAAGCTCTAAACACGAACTTTAGAGTACACTAGCACTTAGCTTCAAAGTGAAGCAAACTTGTATCGAACTTCCAAGTGAATCGTTTAATCATTGAGCTATGCTTTATTACCCTATAAGAAGTGATAATGAAGTGATTAGTCATACAACTGACTCATTTAGCATCTTCGTAAAGGCTCTAAACACGAACTTTAGAGTACACCAGCACTTTGCTTTAAAATGAAACCAACTTGATTCGAACATTCAAGTGAATCGTTTAATCGTTGAGTTATGCTATATTACACTATTAAAAGTAATAAAGAAGTGATTAGTCATACAATTGACTCATTTATCATGTTTTTAAAGGCTCTAAACACGAACTTTAGAGTATAGTAGCAATTAGCTTCAAAGTGAAGCAAACTTGGATCGAACTTTCAAGTGAATGTTTAATCGTTATGTTATGCTATAATACACTATTATAAGTGATAATGAAGTGATTAGTCATGCAATCAACTCATTTATCATGTTCGTAAAAACTGAAGCCAACTTGATTCGAACATTCAAGTGAATCGTTGATAGAGTGTAGTTGTACGCTACTTTAAGTCCTTTACATTGCTCATATTCTAACATATTTCAGTATAAGATTATGCTGTTGGTGTAGTTTTGTATCTCAGGTCTAAAAGATGAGTTAGAACAAAAACACAACAAGAAGGCTGATTTCCAGAACAAAAGACAACAACTTGACAACAAGGACAGAAGACCACTAGCGCGCGAGCACTATGGCGCGCGAGTGTGGGTCGCGCAGAAGATAGCAAAACGGTGACGTCGGCAGAAAGCGAGATATTCGGGACGATGACGTCATCACACGCTAAAGATATTTCTAAGTTCGGTTTTTGGAGATTTAATATTTCCTAAGCTGATTCTTAGAGATATAGATGATTTCCTACAGATATCCTTGCCTAAATATTCGTGGAAACCCTAGGAGGCAAGGTTATAAATATAAAGCTTCATGGAAATCACACACAGACGCGTACTTAGAGAGCTGAACACGCCGCAGACGGCTCAGAGCAGAACTCTGACGCGCGCAAGCTGTCACGCGAGCCTGACGACGCACCATATAGATTTGTCTTGTTATTTTAGTTGTTATTTAATTATTCTTGAGATGTATTCATTCAGCATGAGTAGCTAAACTCACTGAACTCGGTTTGGATTTTGATCTATGAATATTATGTTTTGAGGTCTTGTTCTTAATTTACATGATTAAGTTTAGTATTATTATTCCGAACTCAATTGCATGATAATTAGGTTGGACAATTAAGCGAAGCCTTGCACCGCAGACTTAGTTGTAGAATCTATTATCTATAGTTAAACTATCAGAAGTACGTGACTGTGAATGATAGGAGTAACACTAGAATAGACAGTAGCTACCTTGACCGGATTCGTTATTGACTAGACTAGATTGAGTAATAATATCATACAGACTTTGACCGGAATGTATGTGTAGGTTATTAAGCTGTGACAGGACCTTAATCTACGTGGACAATTATATCATGTACCATTAGTGACCGAGGATAAACATAGAATTCATAGTGAAGAATCTGAACCGAGCTCATCTCTCGCATAGTTATCTGCATCTTTTATACTTGCTTTCTGTGTGTGCGCCAGTTATACTTGCGCAGCAGTTTTTCTTTCTTTTAATTGTTCTCACGCACAACCCCAATTCTTTAGTTTGTAGTTGAAAAGAGACTTCCACCGTTCCCTGTGGATTCGACCCCAGCTTGCCAATACTATACTAGTAAGGAGAGTCGGGACAAATTTGCAGCACTCAACGACGTGCTCGTCAAATTTTGGCGCCGTTGCCGGGGAACGGCTAGAGAAGTTTTCTTTTCCTTTTTCTTTTTGTTATTTACTTTTTGTTTTCTTAAACAAAAATCCAAAAAAATTAGTTACGTTTAATTTAGCTGTTGTTTTTGTTTTGCATGGAAGATTTTGGTGAGAACAGTGTGATAGGCAGACGCATGGACAACACGCCAGACGCGCCAGGGCGCAACGCCGATAACGTCTTTGCTCGCCTACACCCTGCCGAACTCGATGCACTCAGAAGAGAACTACGCAGAGACTAGAGTTCAGAGGGGATGCTGAATTGCCGAGACAGGACAACCAGCTGAAATAATGTGGACGTACGCGCGCCACACCTGTCGCGCGCGTACCTGCCCAACCTGTGGCGCGACGCACCATCAAAGAGATGTCTGCTCCTCAGCGTTAATCAGCCATGGTGCATCGTACTGCCCCCAGATGGTCACTTTGAGCTGCGGACTCAGCTTGTTCACTACATACCAAAATTCCATGGTATGGCTAGTGAGAACCCAGTAAAGCACGTACGAGAGTTCGCGGCCATCTGCGAAAACATGAGGAATGGGAACGAGGATCCTGAGTTGCTTAAGTTGAGAGCTTTCCCATTCTCTCTATGTGATTCAGCTCGACAATGGTTAATGGGGCTAGCTCCGGGGTCAATAAGGACTTGGCCCGAGTTACAAGAACGGTTCCTAGACAAATTCTATCCTGCGGCCAAGGTATCGTTACTACGAAGAGAGCTAGCTGCCCCGAAGCAGTTGCACGGTGAGTCATTGTCCGAATATTATGAGCGGTTCAGGGAACTTGAAGCGAACTGCTACAATCATGGACTCCCGCAACATGTGTTGATAGAGAATTTCCTCAACGGACTAACTGAGATGGAACTCAGGTTGTTGAACGCTTGCGCAGGAGGCAACGTGAGGAATATGTATCCAGAGGACGTATGGAAGCTGATAGAAGACACTGCGGACCAAGTCAGATATCAAGTGTCGCTAGAGAACAACCGCACCAGAGCACTGCATCAGGTAGATGTAACCGGAGAGATCAAGGAATTGAAGGACATGATGCAGAAGTTGATGATGAAGCAAAGCGTCGATACTAGAACTTGCGAATTCTGTCACGCCACAGACCACCTGACTGACGCATGCCCCACCCTGTTTGAAGAACACGCAGATGTTAATGCTGTAGGTGGATGGAATAATGGACAAGCTAGGCAAGGACAGCCTAGATTTGGATTGGCTGAGAATGGGTTTAGTTGGAAGAATGAGCAGAATTTCCAGAGACCGCGCGCTGACTGGCGCGCGCAACCTAATGCACCCACTGGCGCGCGACCTTACGCGCCCGCTGCTGCTTATAACCCGCCACATAAACGCGCTGAGGGACCAGTGCAGTACAACCAGCAGCCACCCAAGAAATCACAATAAGAAATAGTTAGTCAGTTGGCTGAGACAGTGAGAAGGAATGAAGAGCAGAATGATAAAAGGTTTAAACTGATAGAGAACCAGCTCACTCAGATTGCCACCACTGTGAATGAACTGAAGGCTAGTGATGGTAATTTGCCCTCTCAGGTCATCCAGAATCCCAAAGGAAGTATCAACATGGTTCAGATGGACGCGCCTCAACCAGACAACACTAGCGCGCCAGTTGATACACGCGTCACTGCTGGCGCAGAAGAACAGAGTAAGGAATTGATTGTAGCACCAGTTTTCACAAGCACCAACTCTGATGTGCCAGAACAGAAGGAAGGTATCATGCTGAATGATCTCCAAGCAAGCTTGAAGTTATGCTTAGCTCCAGATTTACCAGAGAAACTTGCTGATCCGGGAACTTTTACTATTCCGTGCTTTATTGGAGACACCCTGGTTAGCGAGTGCATGTTAGACTTAGGAGCATCAGTTAACTTGCTGCCATATTCGCTATATTCAGCATCATCAATGGGACCTCTAGAGCCAACGGACATTGCATTACTACTTGCGGATAACTCACGGACTGAAGCAAAGGGGAAGATAGTAGATGTCTTGACCCATGTCGGCAAACTCAAGTTCCTAGCAGATTTCTATGTAGTTGACATGAACAAGCCGAATACGGAAGCAAGAGAATCCGTGTTACTGGGCCGACCATTCATGAGGACCGCGCAAGTGTGCATTGATGTCGGGAAAGGTATGGTGACATTACAAGACAAGAAGCACATACTCAGATTAGATGTCATCAACAGAATCAAGTTATCAGAGGAACCATTGGTAAATGATTGGGTAAACGAGGCACCAATACAAGGCATTCGAGATGATGCGCGCCAGCCAGAAGAATATGCCTTTGGCGCGCCAGAACAATATAAAGAGTAAGCCACCCGATAAGAGGCGCAGAGAGCGAGGCCGAGAACAACACGACACTTGGGAACAGCATAGGAACGCAGATCTGGTACGCAGGATGATCATGCAGAATAGGGCTGCGCAACTCAGGAACGCGCAAGAGCTAACATACGCACAGACTAGCGCATCGTCAAGACATAATACGCGAGACTTCGCGTTTTCTATCTCTTTACCTTCCGATCATATTGATTACTCTTATTATTCTGATATTAACCCACTTGAATTTTTGCCATGCAGAAAAGATGATAACACGGAAGGAGGCAAATATTCAAGTGTGGGGGAGGTAAACCGTGCACTATGAGTGCACATTTGCGTCGAGCTAACGACGTTAAACAAAGCACTCGTCGGAAGGTACTCCGACAAACTTAACTTAGATTATTTTCATTTGTTTTGTGTGTGTTTAGTTTTAGTTTTAATTTTAGTTTTAGTTTAGGGTTAGTTTTGAGTTTGGGCCCATGTAGTTTTGGGCCATGCATGCATGTGGGCTTTTTGCACTATAAATATGTGATGTGGGGTTCATTTTGTGTCATTCTTCATTTTTCACTTATCTCCTTAAACACAAAAACCCAAAGCCACCAAGCCACCACCGCCGACGCCGCCACTGCCGCCGCGCCGCCGCCGGCACCCAACCCAGAATTTTGAGATTTTTGGTCAGAACGTAGATCTCAGTGCAGGTATTCTACTGTCAAAATTTCAGCTGATTTGGAATAGTTTTAGTGGTTCAATTGTGCAGTAGAAATTCCAGCTACTGGGAATCGGTGAGCATGAAGGGCCCGCTCCTATGCGGAGGACTGATCACGCACTTTCTACGTGCATTACATATGGAGCCTTGGCTGGAAGATCACACGATTGTACGGGCTGAGTATCTGACGCGCCAGAAGTTGCGCCTCTACAAAGGAATTAAGGTGCGCGCAGATGGAACTGCCTACTGGAGCTATCGGCGCATATTGGAGAACTACAGAGTTGCGCCAGTTGAGGCTGCGCCTGATGTAGTGGAGCAAGAGCCTGTGGCGCCTAAAAGGAGCAGGCGCCAATCGGAGCGTGCGCAAGCCGAGTCCAGCGCACAAGCCAGTGGAGCGCAAGTACTAGTTGATCAGCGCTGGGAGTTCAACGCCCAGCGTGTTATGGAATATGTGGCGCCACAGGGTGCCAACCTGGACATGACGCCACCCAGAGGCTGGCGCGCTGGAGACCCGATACCGGAGGAGTATGCACTGCAGGATGAAGACCCAATCGAAGAACTCTCCCGGTCGTTTTCTACTTCGTTTTGAACTTTTATGATCGGTGTCTGAATAATTCGGCGGATGTTTTGTATTGCTGTTTTAAAACACATGTTTTATTCGGTGCTTTAATTTTAATCGGTGTTTTAATTGACTCGGTGGATGGCAATATTATAAATTGTGATTGGTGCAAAATGATTATATGTGCATGCATTACTATTGCCTTCTTTACTACTTGTGCATAATGTGAGGACACGTTTTTGTTTAAGTGTGGGGGGGGTAGTAGTACACTTAGGAATAGGAATTTTTTCGTTTTTAGGATAAAATTTTCGTTTTTTAGTTTAAACAAACCAAACCCAACGCTGAACACATCTCAAGAGGTAATTGCGCGCGAGACACATTGGCTTGCGCGACCTGTTTGCGTACTCGCGCACCTGAGGTATTTTGTGCTTATATGACATATTCTGAATTTTGATAATTTTTTCGAATTTTGTGTATCTCTTAAGTGGAATAACGAGGGATGTGGAGCTGATAGAAACGTCCTAGAAAAGCAGTCGATCGAACGAAGCTTGAGAATCGGTTGCATGGTTATGAGTTTTTGTGGAGGTTGGTACTTCGCGGTCAAAGGAATAAGAGCAAGCTCAGTCACGCAGATGCCGAAGGCGAAACCCTACCAGCGTGACAAGACGGAAAAACAGACCGTCTTCGTGGAAATTAGTTGCTCAGGAAGGGGCGCGAGGTTGCAAACGCGCCGTCTGACTTGCGCGCGACTGATCAGAAGCGAGAGCGGGGCGTGGTTCCATAGCTGCTATCCGAAGGCCATGATTGGAAAACGTTCTAGGGAAGAATCAAGATCCGGACTTTGGAGTACACTAGCACTTAGCTTCAAAGTGAAGCAAACTTGTATCGAACTTTCAAGTGAATGTTTAATCGTTATGTTATGCTATAATACACTATTATAAGTGATAATGAGGTGATTAGTCATACAATCAACTCATTTATCATGTTCGTAAAATAGCTCGAAACACGAACTTTAGAGTACAATAGCACTTAGTTTCAAAGTGAAGCAAACTTGTATCGAACTTTCAAGTGAATGTTTATGTTATGCTATAATACACTATTATAAGTGATAATGAAGTGATTAGTCATACAATTGACTCATTTATTATGTTCGTAAAAGCTCTAAACTGGAACTTTAGAGTACACTAGCACTTTGCTTCGAAGTGAAGCAAACTTGTATCGAACTTTCAAGTGAATGTTTAATCGTTATGTTATGCTATAATACACTATTATAAGTGATAATGAAGTGATTAGTCATACAATTGACTCATTTATTATGTTCGTAAAAGCTCTAAACTGGAAGTTTAGAGTACACTAGCACTTAGCTTCAAAGTGAAGCAAACATGTATCGAAATTTCAAGTGAATCGTTTAATCGTTGAGCTATGCTTTAATACACTATAAGAAGTGATAATGAAATGATTAGTCATACAATTGACTCATTTATCATGTTCGTAAAGGCTTTAGACACGAACTTTAGAGTACACTAGCACTTTGCTTTAAAGTGAAGCCAACTTGATACGAACATTCAAGTGAATCGTTTAATCGTTGAGTTCTGCTATATTAAACTATTAGAAGTGATAATGAAGTGATTAGTCATACAATCGACTCATTTATCATGTTCGTAAAGGCTCTAAACACGAACTTTAGAGTACACTAGCACTTTGCTTCAAAGTGAAGCAAACTTGTATCGAACTTTCAAGTGAATCGTGTAATCGTTGAGCTATGCTTTGATACACTATAAGAAGTGATAATGAAATGATTAGTCATACAATTGACTCATTAATCATGTTCCTAAAGGCTTTAGACACGAACTTTAGAGTACACTAGCACTTTGCTTTAAGTGAAGCCGACTTGATTCGAACATTCAAGTGAATCGTTTAATCGTTGAGTTCTGCTATATTTAAACTATTAGAAGTGATAATGAAGTGATTAGTCATACAATCGACTCATTTATCATGTTCGTAAAGGCTTTAAACACGAACTTTAGAGTACACTTGCACTTTGCTTTAAAGTGAAGCCAAACTTGATTCGAACATTCAAGTTGCTCTTTTAATCATTGATGTAGGATCGTTCTACATTCCTTGAATCAGAACCTTATCTCGTCTCACTCGATTCACTCATCTGACTCACTAGATGAACTAGGCGGAAACTGAATTCAAATGAAAAACTGAATCGAGACAAGATTTATACCGTGGTTATATGACTTCCGAAGAAGCCTTTAATCCACGTTGTGCGAACCGTAGTTCGAGGTTTCACTATGAGCCAGAACCGCCGGCAACGGATTTACAATCTCCGATCAACCACAACCTGAATCAACACCTGATTCAGCAGCAATACAACACAATCGCTCTACCGAGACTTCGAACAACTCCGCCAAACACCTCTAGATCGAAAACCCTTGTTGAATCGCTTTGATCACTTTGCTTTCTTGAAGATTCGCTTTTCTTGAAAAAATCACGTTCTGAAGAAGATGACGATGCAGAGCCTTATATAGATCTCCAGATTCGATCACAGCCGTTCGTCACGCTTCGATCCAGGCCGTCCACTTCTAACAGCTTAACAATCTCAGACTTTTGCTAAAACGACGTCGTCTCATTTGATGACTTGGCTCATCCTGCATCACTCGTTCTTCAACCTTAGTTCTGATGATGTGGCTCATTCTGCATCACACCTTGACGCAGACCATGACGCAGACCATGACGCAGCTTCACATTTCAACAATCCTCCACCTGAAGCTGCCATTCCCTTCTTCCAGTAACTCTAGCTCTTTCCCTTCCTCATATATAGTGAACCTCTACCTATGGTTTATCGCACAATACCTGCAAAACAAACTTACCCAACTCTCAGCGAATCCAGGCAAAGCCTGAACTTGGCTAAGGTCACAATCTTAGTCCCAACATCTGAAACATTTTCAGCAGTATTGACTTTAACAATTTTAACTACATCTGCAGCAACTTGAGATCTAGTAAAATGATACTTAACCTCAACATGCTTTGTCCTTTCATGATATATGGGATTCACTGCCTCACTAATCGCCACATACTCTGCTTCAGTAGTAGAGAGAGTAACCATAGATTGCAGCCCTGATTTCCATGACACACAATTTCCACCAAACATGAAGAAGTAGGCTGTAGTAGACTTTCTTGTATCTTTGTCACCTGCAAAATCTGAGTCTACATACCCCACAAGATCAAGTCCAGTAACCTTCTTATCAAATTGTAAGCCATAATTAAGAGTTCCAAATATGTAAGACAGCACATGCTTAATAGCCAACCAATGCTCATCACCCGGATTAGACATGAACCTACTCAGCACTGACACAGCATAAGCTAAGTCAGGCCTTGTGCTGATCATAGCATACATTATCGAACCCAACACATTTGCATAAGGATACTTCTCCATCCTAAGCTGTTCTATCCTATCCTTAGGGCACTTGGTTCTGCTAAGCTCAAAATGAGCAGCTAAAGGCATGCTCACAATCTTACAATCTTTAGCATGAAATTTCTGAATCACCTTCTCTAAATAAGGCTTCTGATGCAGTTTCAAGCTATATCTCGATCTATCCCTTTCTATGATCATACCTAGTATTTTCTTAGCTTGACCTAAGTCTTTCATGGCAAAAGCCGTATTAAGCTTCTTCTTAAGTTCAGCAATCCTAGAGCAAGACTTACTTATGAGTAGCATATCATCAACATACAAAAGTATGAACACAGATTCACCTTTGTCAAGAGAAAAATATAGACAGCTATCATAATCACTTCTAGCAAAACCTATGCTAAGCACAAATTCATCAAACTTCAAATACCATTGCCTAGGACTCTGCCTCAAGCCATATAAAGACTTCTTCAAGAAACATACATGATCAGGGTACCTCTTATCTTCAAAAACCTTCTGGCTGCCTCATGAAAATCTGCTCCTCCAAATTCCCATGAAGAAAAGCTGTAGTCACATCCATCTGTTCTAATTCTAAATCAATAGTGTGTACAAGAGACAGCATTAATCTAATAGTTTTGAATTTTCACAAACAGGAGAAATATTTCAGTGAAATCAATACCAGGTTTTTGAGTATACCTTTAGCCACAAGTCTGGCCTTATACCTGGAGGGTCAGCCCGAGTCAAGCCTTCCTTTACCTTGAACCAACCACCTGCATTCCACAAGCTTCTTGCCATCAAGCTTCCTCACCAGCTCCCAAGTCTTGTTATCCCACAAAGACTTCATCTCGTCTTGCATTGCAGCCAGCCACTTTGCCTTTGTCAGCACTCCTCATAGCCTCCTTGTAACTATCTGGCTCATGATGCTGTACTTCATTTGCTGCATACAAAGCAGTAAAGATTAGTTCAGCTAAGAGTTATATCTAGTATTAGGCACACTGGTCTCCTGGCTCTATCACTGGCCAACATGTAATCAGACAAGTCCTTCATTTCCCTGATCTGGATCACCCTCTTGAGCCTCCACCTGATTCAGGTCCTCTGCTTCTTCGACAGTTGCATCGCAACTGCTTCAGCACCTTGCTCATGGATCTCAACGTTAGCTTGAGTCTCATTTGTATCATCTGACCAGTAATGTCATAATTTACTAACCTTATTCTGAATCCTCTCTGACTGATCAACCTGACTTACGCCCTGAGTCACAGTCCTGCATGGGAAAACTGCCTTCGTCAAAGACAACATCCTGCTCAAGATCACCTTAACTCCTGTGAATCTCTCTCCATAGTCTATACCCCTTGGTACCATAGTCATGATGGTATACCCAAGAACACACATCTAATGCTCCAGCATCGAGCTTACCTTCCTGGTATGTGCATAGGCAGCACAACCAATATCCTGAGGTGAGTCAGATCAGGGAAGCTTTCCCAGTCCAAACCTCCAATGGACTCTTGAACCCAAGAACCTTAGTAGTATCCTGTTCAACAGATGAACTGCAGTCATAGCTGCATCAACCCCAGAAAGTCTTCCTTTTCCATCAGCAGTGAACAACAGACTTCTCACTTTCTCGAGCAGAGTCCTGTTGAACCTCTCAGCTACCCCATTCTGTTGTGGAGTGTGCCTCATAGTCCTATGCCTCATGATGCCCTGATCCAGGCAGAATTGTCAAAGGCCTCGTTGCAGTACTCCAGACCATTGTCTGTCCTCAAGAATTTCTCCTTTCTTGTTGGTCTGATTCTCATGAAGAGCTTTCCACTCCTGAAACTTACTAAGCACCACACCTTCGTTCTTCAGCAGAAATATCCAAGTCCTCCTTGAATAATCATCTACTAGACTCATGATGTACTTGTTTCTCCATGTGAATCAACACTTGCTGGACCCCAAAGATCTGAGTGAATGTATTCTAGCACTTCCTTTGAAGTATGCTTGCCTGTATCAAACTTCTTCCTGACTTGCTTAGCTTGAACACAAAGCTCACAAAACTGAAGTTCTTCAATAACTCCACTACCAAGTTGTCCAGCCTGCTTCAAGATCTTAAGACTCTTGATCCCTGCATGGCCAAGCCTGAGATGCCACTTCAACGAGTTTGTCATGGTGGGCACATTATTAGTGACTAAGCCTCCACCCAATTTGGTACATTACCATCAAGGACATACAAAAACCTCCAATCTTTTTGCCAACAAGCACAACCTTGCCTTTCTGCAAACTCTAAGCTCACCACCTTCTGCAACATACTCACATCCTATGTCATCAAGTGCACCAAGAGAAATCAGATTCCTCCTTGACCTGGGACACCCTAACCTTAGTCAGGATAACTTCTTTACCACAGTCAGCCTCAAAGTGATGTTTCCTATCCAACCACTTGACACACATTGTTGTTGCCCATGTGCACCTCTCATCCTTAACTGGCTCAAGATCCTGAAACCAATATTGATTAGGGCACATATGGTAGGAGCAGCCTGAATCCATGATCCACTGATCCATCTGAGAGTTATCAGACACAGTCAAGACCTCTGGAGCACCTTTTGGTCTGTCCTGAGTCAGGGCTAGATTAGTCTCTGAATCAAGCATTCTCCCTGTTCTTCCACTTGAAGCAATTCTTCTTCAAATGACCAGTCTTGCCACAATAAAAGCACTTCCTAGTCTCCCCTGATCCTTTACCATCTTTCTTTTGTCAGACTTGGTCTTAGAATCAGAATTGTTAGTCTTGTTTTGGCCATTACTGTTGTTTCCATTTCCTTTACTTTAACAAGCAGGTTTGATCCAGCCTTTGCCTTAGCTTGTTTATCTCAAGCTCCCTGGTTCTCATGGCATTACACAGCAGATCATAGGATGGCACATTCCCAGTATACTGAAATGCATTCCTAACTACTGCATAATTATCAGGTAGTGAATTCAACAAAATCATGACAGCAGGACATCATCAAGTTTGTGGGAGTATCAACCACATCAAAGACAGTTTCAAGAACTCATCCAAATTTTCATCAACTGATTTAGCACATCCATCTTGAATAAATAGTGCAGCTTTAATGTATGCTAGATTAGATGTTACCTGGTTTGAGTAGAGCTCTTCAGCCTATTCCACATATCAAGGACTGTTTTACAAGTACAGACCTTCCTGATGATAATATCTACAGTCCCAGTATCAACAAGTTCTTAGCTTCTTTCAGAATCTTCTTTTTCTTCTTTTTGTCTTCTTCAGACCATTGTGCCTCAGGTTCCAAGGCTACATCCACTTCTTGGTGTGACAGCAAAGCTTGCATCCGCAGTCTCCAGACTTGGAAATCAATCTTCCCATCAAACTGCACAATCTCTACCCTTCCAGGTGCCATCCCGTGAATCAGAAACCCGCTCTGATACCACTGTAGGATCGTTCTACGTTCCTTGAATCAGACCTAATCTCGGTCTCACTCGATTCACTCAATCTGACTCACTAGATGAACTAGGCGGAAACTGAATCAAATGAAAAACTGAATCGAGACAAGATTTATACCGTGGTTGAAGAAGCCTTTAATCCACGTTGTGCGAACCGTAGTTCGAGGTTTCACTATGAGCCAGAACCGCCGGCAACGGATTTACAATCTCCGATCAACCACAACCTGAATCAACACCTGATTCAGCAGCAATACAACACAATCGCTCTACCGAGACTTCGAACAACTCCGCCGAACACCTCTAGATCGAAAACCCTTGTTGAATCGCTTTGATCACTTTGCTTTCTCGAAGATTCGCTTTTCTTGAAAAAATCGCGTTCTGAAGAAGATGACGATGCAGAGCCTTATATAGATCTCCAGATTCGATCACAGCCGTTCGTCACGCTTCGATCCAGGCCGTCCACTTCTAACAGCTTAACAACCTCAGACTTCTGCTAAAACGACGTCGTCTCATTTGATGACGTGGCTCATCCTGCATCACTCGTTCTTCAACCTTAGTTCTGATGACGTGGCTCATTCTGCATCACACCTTGACGCAGACCATGACGCAGCTTCACATTCCAACAGCCTCCGCCGTCGTCGCAGCAGAAACCGAGCTCTTCTCGCCGCCTCCCGCCTCCTTGCTGGAATGAGATCCAGTAATGCTAAGCCAAAAACTGCGAGACAAAGCGACATAGTTTCGTCCCTAAAACGACGTCGTTTAGACGACGGGGTCAATTTCTAAATATAGTGTTTTAGATTAAATTACACAGTTTTGTTTAAAAAAACACCCAAAACTATGTCGTTTTGAGACTTGCAGCATATAGCTGCACCAAAAGTGGCAGCATCGGATCTGGATCCCTCCTTGCTGGTCTCACGACGAGACCACAGCCTTGATCGACGCTTATCGTGATAAATGGTACTCCCTCCGCCGTGGAAATCTCAAAGCTTTTCATTGGCAGGAGGTCGCGGATGCCGTATCCAGTCGATGCCCGTTGGCGTCTCCGGCCAAGAATGGGATTTTTCATCGAGTCCAGTTGAAGGTGCTCATTCTGATCGAAGGTGGTTGTTGCTAATGAATGTCTGGCTCGTGGATATCGCTTCCAAAGCCACTGAGGTTTTTATTTCTAGGTGTCATCTGTATTGAAATATCAATGTGCTTAAAAATGACATACTGCAGAGACTTTCCAGGTGACTTTGCTTTTAATATGCGTATATTTTTATCGCCAAGTATCCAAGTTTACTTGTTCTCCAGTCAGTGGAATTTTAATTCAATTTTTTTCGTTCAGTTCCGAATTTGAGTTGACTAATTTTGCAAGAAACTTGCTACTGCTAATTCTTCTTAGCTGCAGAATGTGTCTCTATCTCTATGTGGTGATGCATACCCAACAGTCAGCTTGATCAGCAGTCAGCAAAATTCGACTTGTTGCCAAATTTTGCTATGAACAATCACTCCTAGAATCATTTATGAAACATCCCCTGTGAGCTGGTGGGACAAAGTTGACAGCATACAGATTGCAGAAAGTTGTAGTGACATGTAAACCATTGTTGCAGGCTTAATATTTGCATAGCTTTATCAATTTTCCCTTTATATTGCTTGCAAATTTCAAGGTAACGCATCTTTTAGAGTTTAAACATTTGCAATGTCCGAAACGTATTCTTTCCCAAAAGTTAGTCCAAAACTCTCAAGCTTCGACAAAGCTCTTCTTTGCCTGAGATCCAACTCAAATCTCAGATTCTGCACCTCTCCAGCACAAGAACCTTAAACCTACTATGTTTAAAATAAGTACCTGCAAGACCTAATAAGGTTCTGATTTCGAATCTCTACTAAAACTTTTAAAGGTGAATATGTTACAAAAACATGGTACTTTGGAAAGGGACATGCTTCTTACAAACACTATACGACCTCGTCGGTGGAGGATTTACACTAGTCTAATGCTTCAGCACGACAATCAAAGGCCATTCCGAGACTTATTGACCATCATAAGCTGATCTATTAACGTCTTACCGATATTGTGTAGAGTTCAATATTCATCAAACTTTTTTGAGGAGAAGGTTCACACCATTACCAGGCTCGATAACTAGTCTGAAAGATGGACAGTGTTTATAGGCAGGAGACAATGAGAAGCTGAATCTTTGCAAGATGAGGGCTAGGATGGTTTTGAGCTCCATGGTGGCGAAGTTCTGGCCGAGGCAGGTCCGAGCTCCCATGCCAAAGGGTATGTAGCATTGTGGGACCTTGCAAGCTCCTAGTATTCCTTTGGAAAATCTACCCGGATTGAACTCGTGGACATCTGGCCCCCAAACATCTGGGTTACGGTGTATCATGGGTATAGGGATCCTGAGGTTTATGCCTTTTGGAAGCAGGATGTCCTTCAACTTTAGGTCTTGGAAGACTTCTCGGGCCACGTAGGTCGACGGCGGGTAAAGCCTTAGCGTCTCTTGGATCACTATTGCCAGCTAATGAGAAAAGGGTTTATGGAGTTATAACAAACCGTGCATTGTAAATTTATTAGTATACTAAATATAAGGGGACAGACCTTTTTCAGGTTTTTTAGTGTGTCAGTATCTGGGAGCCTATCACCGCAAAGTTCTTGAATTTCAGCACGACACTGATTCTGCCAGTCTGGATTTGCAGCTAAGAGTACAAGTGCCCAAGATGCGGTGGTAGCAGTGGTCTCATGGCCTGCAAAGTAAATGTTCTTGCAGTTGTCTACAATGAACTTGTCGTGACTGAGGTTGGATAAGACACTGTTTTCAAGATCTCCAACTTTTCCTGCAGCTTCTAGTAATTTCTGTAAGAGGTCTTTCTCACCATCTTCTGAGGCTAATCGCAGTTTGACAACGTCCAAGATCATCTCGTGAACTTCCTTTTCCAGCTTCCATGCACATCGATTCTTTTTGGTGGGAAGATGCCTAAAAAGGGACAATCAAGTCATAATGGCGTCAATGGTTGGAAGAAAAAATCTTTAAAAAGATTTTGATACAATGAAAGTTCGGTACCTCAAACCAGGAATGCCGACAAATATGCTGGTCATGGACATAAGACTTTGAAGTGTTCGTAGCTTGGCAAAAATTTCCTTCCCCTGTGAAAAACTACTACCAAAAGAAGCTTTTGCAATAACATCTGCGGTCAAGTTCTGCAAGTCCTGATCTACTCTGATATCTAAAGATCCTCCTAGCTCTACATCCTTTTCTATCTTACTTTCCCATGTTCTAAGCATCTGAAGTGTCGAGTCCACCATCAAGCCAACCATTCCCTTCATATTGATATCATCATCGTGTCAAGTTGATATCAAAATTAATTAACTCTAGTATGAAATCCATGTACTAAATTTATTGTATATTAAAAGAGCTCAAGTCTGAAACTTGCGCAATTGCATACCTTAACTTTGTCCAGATAGAATTCAGGGGCTATGAGTTTCCTCTGATGTGCCCAAAATTCACCATTTGATGTTATGACCCCGTCTCCAAAAAGCGCACCCATGTCTTTGCTAAGGTATCTTGGCTTCCCTAAATCCAATGTTTTTACCAAGCTTACCTCCTTCAACAATCCCGGATCAGTTATGAACAGTATCTGTATATTCCCTGTTGAATGAATAAATACCTCACCTGCAAAATCAGAAAAATGTGTGTCAGTGAACTTCGTTGGCTCGCCATACTAACAAATCAATTCTTAAAATTCAGCCAAGCCAAGACTCAACCACTTGGAGACATCAAATACATCAACACAAACTAAAGATAACCAGCAGTAACACAAAGCGGGTGTAAATGAAGGGATAATGAAAATACCATAATCTTTTGACCATTTATCATAGTAAGGGAAGAGCTTGGGAGGCCAATTATGTTGAAGAATTTTGTCACAGCCATCTCCTTCTTTTGGCAACTTGAGAGTTTCCAGTTGCATAATACTCTTCATTTCAGGTATATTTCCGTATATAAAGGAAGGAGGAGGTCCCCTGATACCTTGTTTTTCAAGCTTCGATCTCATCTTTCTCGGACTCAAGACCATGATTTTATATACATGCAGTATCAGAAACAAAAGGCAACATAGAGTTGCAGTAAAGAGCATCGTCCACAGTGAAAACTCCATTGCGTGTTCCAACCTGAGTTCAGTATCTGCAACTCACATACAAGGGTGCTTTGAATCTCATCAAAGCTACTTAAAATTTGTCAAAGAGACACTAAGATGGACAATGTTTGAAGTTGGAACTCAGACGGTGGGAGATAAATAACTGATAAAGAATGGTATATAAAGCTTTGCTGATGAACTATGTGACGTTTACACTATTGCAAAATACAAGAATGAGCATCAAAGATAGCCACGGGAGATATAGAGTGCCATATGGTCCACATGCATCAAGTCATCCCAAAGCCTCAAAATTCAAGAATATAGATTGGATCAAAAGCCAATATCATTTGAGTCAAATCTTATAATTGACAATTAATTGGATGCGCATTAATAGTTACATGACACGCATTATTTAAGATGAAGTTAATGATAACAGATATGTTAAGAGATAAGATGTAATCAATAAAGGAGACAGTAATGATGCAACGAAATGTGCGTTTAACCTAAGAGTCAGGGACCATCAGCCACAATAATTACCAAGTGATGTTTACCTTTAGGAGCACTGGCAATGCGAATTATCAAGATATGTTGTTACCTGTATCAAAGCAAAGAAACCCAAGACTAAATCAAGTATTCATCCAAAAGAGTGAAAAATAACTTAGCTCCTAAATAGCATCCAAGATGACTACTTAACAAATCTACTTCAGTATATCCACATATAAGAAGGAAGACAAGCTCTTAAAGACAGCTAAAACTTTTCCTACAGTACAAAGTTTCATGGATCTAATCAAGTCCTGTCAATGCCTCAATATCCACAACACTTATCCCAAACCACATGAAAATTCAAAATCAAAAGAAACCAAATACCTAAAAAATTATAGCCACAAAGATTCGATCTTTCTCCTTTTCCACAAATTTGAAGCAAACCCACTCAACCAAGTGAAAGTGAAAGGCCGGGAAGTAATTTATCCACCATTTTCATCCTTGAGGCCGGGAAGTCAAAACGGGATGTGCCCAGAAGAAGTGAAACTCAGGGGGCGTAAGTTCTATTTTTCTTAGTTAATCTCGGGGCTCAATCTCTAAATATAAAAACACGAGGGACCAAATTAAATTAAAGAACTTCGTAGCTGGAGCGAGGAGAAGATGAAGCTTCACATTTTTCTCTAAGAAAAGTCTCGATCTGACCTGACCTAGCGAGAACCGAGCGACGTCCGACATCATCGAACCATGTTCCGACAAGCCGCCGCGCGTCTCGCACCACGATTGTTGACAAAGGGTCGACCTTTTTCGACAGATCTGCCAGCAGCGTCGGCTGGAGATGCTACGTTTATCGATGCGTGGAAGAAGGTTATCCCCAACATTGATCCTCCCAAGACTCCTTCGACTTTTATGAAACCTCGTCCGCCTGCTCCCGCTACTGTTCCTTCGAAACTTACTGTCAATTTTGTGCTTCCTTATGCTTCTGAGCTCACTGCCAAAGAGGTTGCTTTTTCGCACTTTTTTGATTTTCTTGTTTAGGGTTAGGTTTTAGATCTTTGATTATTTGATTATTTGATGGTCTGAATAATTTGGTTATTGTAATTGGATTTCATTTGCTTGGTGGATTCAGGATTGTGCTATTTATTGTGTTTCCCTGATTATAGTTTTTGTAGGAAATGCGGCATATGGTTTCTTAGTTTCAGGTTTGGTGAATGTTAGGTCTGCTTAAGAGTGGTTTTTCGCTGAAATTTTGGTTCTGGAAGCTGGCAGAACTTGTTTAGTTGCACCCGTCCCATTAGAGGGGTTTAATAAGTATCGCGAAGAAGAAAGGAATGGACTTTACCAGCAAGTGCTGGTGCTTTTTTGTAATAATTTTTTTATATCCTTTGAGGTAGTTGGTTTTCATGCCTAGAAGGTTATGAAGCTTTGTAATCATATTTCAACTAAAACATGTAGCTCTTAAGATTGATGTGATGGTTTACGTTAGTTTATTTACTCTTCCAATTTTCCAAATACAATTTCTTAGGTGATTGGTAGTGCTTCTTTTTTAGTGATAGCCCAATTGATTTGATTCAGTGTCTGAAGGTCAATGAATATATGATTATATGGAGAAAAATATACCCTAACCGAATTTCGTTTTTCAATTTATTAATGTTTGATGAAATGGTATTATAAATGTATAGTCATCATTCCCCTTTATCTTGCCGTACTTTTATGAAAATTTTCCTCAGCTGCCCTATTTGTAAAATGCTGATTATACAGCTTTCATTGAACAATCAACTGAGATTTTTACTTTTATTATTACTATTTATCAAACAGCACTTGGGAATTTGGTAGATGAAATTTTTATTTTTCTTTCGACTTACAAGGTGTGTGGCATTCCAGGTTGACATGGTCATGGTACCATCATCTACTGGGCAGCTTGGTGTCCTCCCCGGCCATGTACCAACTATTGCAGAGCTGAAACCAGGTCTCCTTTCCGTGCATGATGGGAATGATGTGAAAAAGTACTTTGTCAGCAGTGGCTTCGTCTTCGTCCATGCTAACTCCATTACCGACATTATAGCTGTTGAGGCTGTTCCCCTTGAAAATATTGACCCAAACCTGGTCCAGAAAGGTTTGGCAGATTACACTCAGAAGCTAAGCACAGCATCAACCGATATCGAGAGAGCTGAAGCCCAAATCGGTGTGGAGTTGCACAACGCTATCAGCAACGTCCTAGCAGGCTAAAAACTTAGTCTTGTCCTTTTCCAATCAATAACAGATGATGACGATCGTCATAACCGCTTTGGCATTTGCCTTCATTTTTATGTAGAAATGGATTTGCTTCAAATAAGAGGTTCTTAAACATCCTAAAGAAAAGAGTGATTTTGGGTTTCCTTATTAATGTGCCCCCCTTCTCTTTTAACTTATGTTCGGTGTGTAGAAATTCTGACAGAAATGAAACGCAAGTATTTTGGAAATGAAAATTTCAAGTAAAACTGACTAGGAAGGTTGATGACTATGCTTGTCATCTTTGTTACATCTCCCTTGTCAGACATTGTAGTCTCATTTGTCACATTTTGGATACAAAAGTTGTTACTAAACTAAAAAACAGTTTGTTTGTTATAGCTTTAAGTTACCAGGTGAGAATGGTTCAAGAAGAAATCCTTGCCCTTCACTCATCTCATGCAAGCAGCCTTTGATCCTACTCTTTGCTCTCGTTGCCAAGTCAAACTGCGTATCTTTCCAACAGGGGGTGTTCTACTTATAGTCTGTGAGCCTGCCCATGGCGATGCACCTCATTTCCTCGAGTTCTGCTTCCTTTGCGGGAAGTGGCTTGATTGCAGCCCGGACATTTTCAAGTACAAGTGACCCTCTTAATTATTGTTTTTTTTGCAGAGGAAGTACGCCATTTTGTAGCACAGAGTGCATAGAGGAGTAGATACTGATTGATCAGTCGAAGGAGCGAAACTGGAGAAAGATTTGTACTACCGCTAAGACTTCCACGAGAAAAGCAGTGAGACAATAAATTGTTAGCAACAATAGACTGTAGATAGGATCTGAATATTATTAAAATTTAATATTGAACAGTAAAATAAAATCATATTGTTGTTAAAGCTTGATTGCGCCCCTACGCGTGAGTGTTTTCGTAGAGTTTTCCTCACCACTTATACAACTAAAATGTCGCCATATATAGCTAAGCATTTCCAGCAACCCACCTATGTGGATCTAAGAAACACACAAGTTTGAAAGTAAGACTCATTTGAGACCCCTTTATTTGAGACCCACTTATGTCAGTTATGTGTCATATATTTCACCTAAATGTGTGGACAAAAATGAGTCACGTCACCATTATTCACATAATAATTAAGTGCACAAATACACATTCATTCGTGCAAATCGTTATAATTAAAGTGCAAATGATTCTTTTCAAATGTGCAAAATATCACAGATGGGTCTCAAGAGAACTGAACCTCAAGACTTGATATTCATTTCTCAATTTTGACTTGTTTTCTATCCAACTTCAAGCATCGATAATTCACTCGATACTCGATCAATTTTGGGTTCGAATATTCAATCTCAAGAAATTTATCAAAATTTGATGTTATAAGATTTCCAACATAAATAAGGTGCAAGTCCACGTTGCATAACAAGAGCTGAGTTTGAGAAGGGAACTTTGAGGACAACATGCCATTACAGAGGTGGGCATTGGAGCAGCAACAAGAAGATGACCCATAGCTAATAGTGGTTAAATTTGTGTTTGTGACTTCAAGCATCCATGAATAAATATTGGGATATTGTGTAATAAGTAACAATAATTATAAAGAAAAAGGCTACAATGAGACTTTGTTTAGTGATGTGAGCAGCTGGACAAATCTTGTAAATTGACAGACCATTTGGGAAATAAAAACGGATGTGGTCATCCGGATTCAAATTAAAGTACATCAAAACATGTACTGACATACCGATTAATACATTGGCAAGTAGCATAAATACATATTTTCCTTGCAGATCGCACTCTAGCTAGTTACCAAGTTCCATGAAAGAAACATGATAAATACTTGTACCTAGAAGATCTTGTGGAACTTCGGCTTATCTTGCCTCTAGATCCTTGGTTTGGACTTTTGTGAATGCAGATCTCCTAAATGTCAAGGGTGGCTCAAGCCCTGGAATCATGGCTTGTGGAGCTTGAAGCCAAAAATTCTGGGTACATAACTCTGACTGGGTTTTTGTGGCTTGAGGTGACCGTACGTCATTAAGAACATGTGAGGAAACGTAGTGCCGAAATAAGCTCCGTCAATATCTGTGTGTCACTTTGAGAAAAACTCATTGAAATAAAAAGAAAAATCAGCAGTAACATCCATCCCCATAGATTTCAACACAACATACAAAATGCGCATATGTACTGAATGCACAGACATGAGACGTAAATGCAATGTATAATAACTGACGTTGGAAGATTCCTAGGAGTTAGTTTAACCATCTATTGAGAATAATAAATACAACATCATGTAATAGGGAGTCCACTATGGATGGAGCACACAGGAGGAATGGTTATATGCAAAGTTGCAAACACACAAACAAGAATACAACAGAAAAAAGTAGGTTTAATGAAGGATACTGCCTTGATACTTGGATCGAGGGTAGTAGATGTCTTCACATTTGGGGCAGAAAATTTTCACAGTACTTGTCCGGGGAATGTCTGATTGTCCCACTGGAAGGCATGGCTGACCACAACAGTAAACTCTTGGGCACCTCCCAAAGTCGTAATTTTTGTACTTCTCGAGCTGTAAGACAATTACAAATCATGTAATGTAGACTGAAGATAATTACATGAACGATTATCAACATATCATGTAATTGTCATACCATTGCTGCCATTCCCTTGCTAGTTAAAATGTATCTGACATGAATCAGCCCATATAGCATCTCTGCTGCAGACTCCACCAGTTCATTTTGCTCCTCGGTAAACATATCACCTAACAAACAAACAAAACAAACACGTTAACCTGCACAATCTAGGCTGAGGATGTGACAGACATCCCAAAAGCAATGGATATGAAATTAATCATTTCAGGTTTTTAAATTCACCTGGGACAAAAGTCACAAACAGGAACTTACCATGGGAGGACTCAACGTCCAATATCAAGTCAAGAGCATATTCATAGTAAGGAACTTGACTGCTCAGGCCACAAAGATTGAAGTCGTCCTGGATGTATTCATCATCAACCTCACAGAAAAATTCATTTCCTCGCAAATTGCAAAACCATGAAATCCAAGATGTGTCATCCACATCAGAGCCACTGACATCTGATTCTTCTTCACTGTCTGATTCAGATTCCTCTGCAAGCCAATGCAAATATGAGTACTAGTATTCCTCTCGAATAACTTACTGTTAAGTCAAGGAAAATATAAACAATCCCAGATGAATTCAAAGCACTCAAATCCCAACAGCCAATTTGCCCTTAAAGAATTATAACAAAAGGGAGAACATAGATTTCTGGCAGCAAGCTTTCAAGTTTTTCCATCTTTACCATGCTACCATATTAAGCGCGTACATTTGCAGAGAGCTATAATATAATATGAGTGGTGTGCATATCATGATGTGCATATAAACTTGCCGAATGAGTGTTCTTTTCAGGTAGAATTGGTACTAAATTGTAATGCTTGTTGCAGTTCACTATTTCCATAAAAACCAGTCTGGGGTTCACCACAGCTAAATTAATGTATTTGGCTCTCGCACTCCGCACAAAATTCTACTCTGTCCAATATAGTTCAAATAAAACACGAACTGCCAGTAAAATCTCTTAAATGAAAAAATGCAACCAGGCCTTCAATTGGTACTGATCTCTCAACAAATATTTGCCCAAACTACTGCAACTTCATAACTTAAAAATGTTTAGCAACAATTATAACTACCCATCCTTTCACAGAATGGGAAGTTGCATCTTTTTAAAAGGCCGAAGCCTAATGATAACTTCGTGAAAAGGGCAAACCTTAACCTTCATTGAATAATCATAAATATAGATGAAAGAAATGAAAAGGACATACCATAACACTGATTTTTTCTTTCAATTTATATTTACAAGCTCAAATTGTCTTAGCCGATCAAGTGATCACGACAAGAGCCAAATTATGAAACTATTCTTACTAGTAGCTCAATAAAGCTACATTCTCAACCATCAAATGCATAGAAATTAGAAAATCACAATCGATGTATATTTCCAAAATTCAGCATTAGAATCTAACGACACATCTGTCAAACGAAAAAACTACCCCTTAGTCTCTATCACAGCATCAACGGTTCATAAGTCAAAACAGCAAAACAAGTAAAATCCCAAAAAAACATTATATTAACCTTCAGAGAGCTTATTCTTCCCATGACCATCCCCACCCGGATCTCGAAGATCAAATTGAGCCTTGGAAACAGCCAACCTCTCTCTCTCCCTATCCTTACTCCCACTCCCATAGCCACCACTTTCGAAGAGGACGGAGACGACTTGTTTAGATGCTTGTCAAGTGCATCGGTGATGCGTTTCCGATCCAAATCGGACTTGGAAGATCCACCACCAACAACAGCAGTGCCTCTGTCCCTGTACATATCAGAATCCAAACCCTAATTCAACATAAACAGCACCGTCGCTAATCGCTATCCGATTGCTTCTCAGATCTGCCAAGATTTCGCCTTTAAAGATATAAAACGTGATAGAAATCGAAGGGGCTTGATTAAGATGGATTTGCAGCAGGAAGATTGAAATTGGTGAAAACTAGGGTTTCGATTTGGAGGAAGGAACGCGAAGCTCCTCCGAGCTGAGCTCTCTCTAATCTCTCCTTTAATTAATTTTTTAAAATTTAATTCATTCATCAAATATATCGCATCTCCCTTTAAAATTATGAATTTTAATTTATGACATTTATGTTTTTTTTATCATCATGACATTTATGTTGGTGTCATTTCATATGAAACTTCATGTTAATTATTAAAGATTAGTTTTTTTCTGGTCAAAACCACCCTCTCAATATCTAAATTTTAACGAAATTATTCCTTCAATTTTTTGAGATAACCACCCATCAATTTCAAATCGTTAAATCTTGACACCCCATTGTCGGTTCTAGCGTCTTTTGCCTAAAAATTGGTCGTTGACTATGTTTGAAATCTAATTTTCAACCCTAAAAAAAGTTTATCTAATAACATCATAAACTTAAAATAAAAGCAATTAAAGATTAATGTGGAGAAATGCTTTGATTTGTTGAGTTTGTAGTGATAGATTAAAGTTTGTGTTATGAGTTTTTGGATAATTCAAGCACAATTGAACAAGAATAAAATGATATTAAGGTTTATGGTATTATTGGATAAGTATATTAATGAAAAAATTCGATTTAAAGCATGGTCAACGGCCAGTTTTCGGCAAAAGACGCCGGAACCGCCGATGGGGTGTCAAGACTTAACGATTTAGAATTGATGGGTGGTTATCTCCAAAAAAATTTGAAGGGGTTGTTTCGTTAAAATTTAGGTATTAAGAGGGTGATTTTCGACAAAAAGCCCTAAAAATTAATATAAGTCTCAAACTATCAATTGATTGGCATTTTTCTCATGCTGATGAAGAACTTTTTTCTGTCTAAAAGACTATCAAATTGACGAAAAATGCATGAACCACTAAATTTAAATAGTCTAATATCTTGAATGAGGGAAAAAAATTAGAACTGCCCCCCTTTGAATTTTTTTTTCTCAAATGCCATCTTTTCAAAAACTCTTTCCCAAATGCCCTACTTTGATGCCAATCCAGTTTTGGTAAAACCAAATTCCCTAAAAATCATAAAAAACAGTTTTCGCAAACCCGGATAGTTAGAAAACACAACAATCCGGTTTTCAGAAACCCGATTATACCAAAACCGGTATCTTAAAGTATCCGCTCTTGATAGAACCGGAATTGTCTGAAATACAAATCGGCAATGATGGGAGATTTTTTCTCACCCGAAAATTGATCAAAATTGAGATGTTCCAGCCGACTCCACATAAAATCCGTTCGATCCGTGACGGTTTTTGACGGTAGGAAGAAAGAATTGAAGAAGATGTTGAGGTTTAGGGTTTGTGAATCGTAATGAATCTGGTTTTCATATGATCGGATTGTTATAAGATGATGAGTCAAGATATCCACGTAACGAATCAATTTTATTTTTAATGAATTCGGGCTCGTTGAAACCGGATTGTTAGTTTTTCTAACTATCCGGGCTTGTGAAAACCGTGTATTATGATTTTTTGGGAATCCGGTTTTTGGTAAAACCGGATTGGCATCAAAGTAGGGCATTTGGGAAGAGTTTTTAAAAACAGGGTATTTGAGAAAGTTTTTTTTCAAAGGGGGGCAGTTCTAAAAAAATTCCGAATGAAGGATAAGTTTTAGAGAGACGGTAAATATTTGTGAGATGAAAAGATTGAATCTCAATCACTGAGTAGATTAATCCAACGGTAAATATTTGATTATATTATAAAATAGGTTTTTTATAATTTGGCGGTTAGATTTTCAAAATACACGGGCGGTTGGAGTTGACAGTTATTTTTGAGTAATCTCAGCCGTTAGATTATTAAAAACAACCGATCATGTTTGTCCTACTCCATTCTCTCTTAAATGAATTCATTAATTAGATTCAAGATCTTTTTGATAATTTGTTTCGACCAAAACAAAAAAGTTAAATTTAAACGTATGATATTTTCGTCAACCCTGAATACATCTTGTAAAAAATAAGTTACCAGTTTCCGAGGGCACTTGATTTAAATATATAATTGCATGTCAATTTTGAAAATATGCCAGCTATCAGTTTGTCACATAGTTATACTCTACCTCTATTGCCGTTAGCGCTTAAGCAAACCTTGTGTTAGCATAACAAATAAAGTTAAGTGTAGTAACTAAACGATACAAGGCTTGTTAACCTAGTTCGGCTCCTTTAAGGGTTAGTCGGGGGCTTACTTCGAAGCATGATGGAAACGTTTCACTATAATGAGTTTAAGTACAATTACAAATAATTTACTATTCAGAAAACTTTTAAGTGAACGACTTACAGACCCTCTCTTCCGCAAGCACTGACCTCCAATCAGTTAACCACCAGATCAACACTCAACTGATCTCTTGTTCATCGTCTGAATGATTCGCTCAACTCACCTCTATTAAGATGTGTAATGCAGTTTCTTCAATGACAGCGCATCACCTCAGAAATGCGACAAGCTCTCTTAGTGCACCTTGATGTGCTAAAAGCTTATTAAACTTAGCTCACTCGTGTATAACTACAAACTCTCAAAATATTGCTAGCGCTCTCTTTCTCTATTCGAAGTCACACGACAATCAGATCTCTTCCTCTCTTTATACAGTGTTCTCTATAGATAATAAAACTTTTTAGAAATCATTTTTTAGAAACTCCTAATCCTAACCGACTAAGTAATAATCAAATTGATCATTATCTCTTCAATTGTAAGCCGCTCTGACAATGTCTTGCAGACTGTACACACCGCCTTTGACTTTTGAAAATTCTTGCAGATTGTCTGAACGTCGCTACTCGCTCAGACTATACCCCTCTGTATTAGACATACTATTTTAGCTCAAGCTTCACCAGATCTTTTATCATATATTTATTTGGGGTCTTGGCGCGTCTTTAGTTTTGTGATTGTTATAGAACGCTATGTTTTGTGTATTGAACGTTTGTATAAAAACTCTTTTCCACAAAAATGAAAATATGAGAAATGCTTTATTCAAGAAATCGATTCTCGAATTAGGTCAAGCACTCCAGATTACATTGACACAGTCGGAACTCTTGTGAGAATTCATGGCAAATACTGATGAGATGAGTTCAAGTGGTAGAATTTTAGTGTTGATCCGAGTGCCATTGTTAATCCGTACTGTGTGAGTGCTAATGATGTACATACTGATATTTTGATTGTGAAGAAAGAGTCAACATACAGAGAAAACTATGTGTCTTGGAGGAAGGCAATGGATATTGCTTTTTCAGCCAGGTTTAACTTGGATTCCTCGGAGGAGAGTTTCCAAGACCTGAGGATCCTTCAATATTGGTTTGATGGCAGCACTGTGATGACATAGTAATGTTTTGGTTACCATGTTCAATGTCGAAGAGTGTTGGAGAACCGATGATAAGGGCTAAAGATGTGATGACACCTTGGAACATTCTGAAGATTAGATATGTGTTGGGTTAACATTGTAAGAAAATCAGCTCTGCAGACACAATTGATTTTGATGTTTCTAATTATTTTAATAAGCTGAATAAGTACTGGGAAGAGTTGAACTATATTAGAAAGATAAGGCCTTGCGCTGAAATTGACGTTTGCGAGTGCTGCCTTAAAACTGAGAATAGATTCATGAAGACAGAGTAGTGAAGTTTTTACTAGGTCTAAATGATATTTATACAGTGGTCAGGTCAAACATCTTTGCAATGAAGCAATTCTTAAACATAGATGTAGTGTATGACTTGGTGGTGCAAGAAGAATCTCAACGAAAGGCAAATAGAGGAAGTCCATTAGAGGCTTCAACAACGTACACCAACAATCAAAGTGGGCATGGACAAAACAATAATTTCCACTACACCATTTTATCCCTAATGCAACGAAAACGATAATTTGTCGCATAAAAATAATGTTGCTTAAGTTTAATGCAACGATAACAATATGTTGCATAAAAACGTCGTTGCATAAAGACATTTTTGCAACAAAAATCAATACAACCGCTTCTTTTATGTGGCATATGTTGGAAATAATACAAATACTAAACTAACAAAAATTGAAATTTTGTAAAAAACATCTTATGCCACATTTGAAACTGCCACAGTGATGTGTTGTTGCATAAGCCTGATCGATGCGACATATCTAATGGCACGACTATTAACACGTTGCATAAACCGTAAATCAAAAATAATATATATTGGAATAGCTTTTGTTACAAATCAAAAACTTGTATTCGTTTTTGGATAAGTAGAAAAAATAAAAAGACTATTTTTTCAACTTCAATCTTCTCTCGTATTCTGTCACGAAGCTCTAATTATATTTATGCACTGAAGTCTGAAGTAAGACTTAAGAGATCAAGCATCTTAAGAGTCTCATAACATTAAGGGTCAAAGGGTGCAAGGGATTTAAACATGAAGTTCTGCTCCTCCATATCATCCTAGCTCGTTGTCCGAATATGGAGACTCTCCATATCTAGTTGGCTAGGGTAAATTGAATATGGTGCACAAGGCACACGTCCAAAACTATAATGTAGCTCCCACGCTCATCGAGTAAAATCAAACTTGTTTACTTAAGATCGGCCTAGACTAATAGTATGAAACTTCCTGAAGGATAATCAAATGTAGCTCACCGAGTCAAATTGAACAACTTCAAATCTTCTGAATGTATTTTGTTATTCAATAAATATAGACTAGCAACAACTTTAAAAAAAATATGTTGATAATATTTATATGGAAACAAATCAATTTGTTAAACACTAAATATAAAGATATCCTACAAATATCAAACACTAAAATATACGGAAAGGTAATTCCAAATTTACTCTAACTCTCCTGGGTTTTTTGAGCCTCGCCATAAATTTTGAATTTCAATTTTGAATTTTTTATTGAAAATTCAATGTAATCAAAATCAAAATTCAATTTAATCAAAATCAAAATTCAATTTCACATTACAATTCAAATTTGTGTGTTTATAGTTATACAGATTAAAAAACTTCTGAAAAACTAATGAAATGTTGTGTATGGAGCCAAAAAATTTAAGAACATTATATTATCAAACTTTTGGAGGGAACATGAAAATTTTGTGGGGTAAAATTAAAATATTGAAAAGAAACAATGAAGCCCTAACCTCTTCAAAACAACAGCTCTCAGCCGCAGACCCCAACTTCTCACCAAAGGTTAACACAGATTAAGCAGACATCTATCATCTACTTCTACATTCCATCTTCGTGTTCTTTACAATAGTGAGCAAACCACAATTCACTAGTCCCACTCATTGCACATTCGGAGTTTATTGGTGTTGGAGGTTTGTAATTGCTTTTGGAAGCAGGTATGCAGATCTGGCTCTGATGGCTTAGCGTATATATCCTAGCGCATATACCAACTGAAGCAATTCTGGCACCGCTACAGGCTGAATTGAAACTGGCTAGGTAAGGGGTCGTTATGATTGTGATATTGTTGTTTCTTTTGTTAGACAAGTTTCCTCAGATATAACTTGCCCTTTTATCTTTTTACGGTTTCATTTGAGACATTAATCATATAACTCATTGTTTTTAGGTCCATTGTAAACTTCAATGTTAGTTGAAGAAGACAAAGCTGTGTAGTAGTGCAGTTGCTGCTAAGCTCAAAGCATTAGAGGAGAAATGAGAATCTCGGTTCAAGTGAATGAAGTTGCTGTTGCTGTCGCTTCCCCTGCTGGTGCCCGTTGCGCGAGTGAAGTCGCTAGTTGTGTCCCTAACGGCCTAACCAGGTCTCCTAATCGTGTCCTTTGAACTATGAAGTTGTACACTTTTTGAATTACGAAATTGTGAATTCAGGTTGTACATTTTGATGTATGGAACTTCCTTTTTGAAATCTGAAATTGTGTATTCAGGGTTTAGAAAACTGAGTTGAACAGATCAAGTTAACAGGTTTATTAGTAAATGAGTAGTTTAATTAGAGTTTATAAGACGTAAAATTGTTGTTACATAAAACACAGAATGAGGTTGCATATACTAAAATGTGGTTGTTGTATAAATTAGGCTTATGCCATGTTTTTCTTGCAACATAATTTGTTTGTCTCCTAAGATATACTTTATGCCACATACACAAAATTGTACATGTTGCATAACATCAATGCAACGAGGGTTAAGCGAAATTCACTTATGCCACGACGGATCGTTGCGTTTCATTTTAAGCCACGTTTTTAGATTATAGACAACAAATTTTCTAACGTTGCATAAGGGGTAAAATGGTGTAGTGTTCGATAAAGAAAAGGCCAAACTATGTGTTCTGATTGTAAGATGACTGGACATCTAAAAGAAAATTACTTCGAGCTTATAGGCTACCCTAATGAATATAGAGGTAACAAGAATGGAAGCAAAAAAAGTATGGACTTGGAAATAAATTTTCAGCTCATAATGTTACTAGTGAAACATCTGGTTACAACAAGGGAGGAGTTTAGCTAACAAGTGAACAAGTAAATCAGTTACTGGCTTTGTCAAAGAATGGCGGATATAATTTATTCAAATGCAACATTTTTTGATAATGAATGTTGGATTATAGACAGTGGAGCAACATATTATTTTATGCATAATGCACAATTATTAGACAATATGTCTGTGTGCTGCAAATGAGTGTAGTTTTAAGTTCTTATGGAAATATTTTGCAAGTATATGGGCACATGCCGACTGAATAGTGAAATAGTACTATTGGATGTACTGTTAATATTCTGAGTTCAAGGTCAATATGATATCAGTGAATTGGCTTGCCTAGTGAAATAGTACTATTGCCTTGTACTGTTTATGGAAGACAATAAAAGTTCTGTACAGTTCACTAAATTGGCTTGCCTTGTACAAGACTATTCTCACCGGATTCTCCTAAAGACTGGTGAACCCAATGATGGTCTCTTTTGCATAAGGAAAGATTTTTCAGCACACTTTTGATCACTTGTAGTTAAGAAATTCAGTAATGTATTAGGAATTCTAGCGTAAAAAATGGGACATGCATGTGTCTATATAGTAGCACAACTATTAAAGTCTCAAAATAAATAATCACTGTTTAGAATGTATGATTTGCTCGATGACTAAACAATCAAGATTACCTTTTAATTCTAGAAATCATGTTACTGCCACTACATTTGATTTAGTTCATGGTGATATATGGGGACCTTTTTGTGAGGAAATTTTTGCGGGTGCTAAATATTTTTTGACATTAGTGGATGATTTCTTTAGAATAACCTGGACATATCTGTTGAAACACAAATATGAGATTGCTGCTTGGGTTATTTTATTTTTTAAGATGGTTGATACACAGTTTGGAAGGAAAGTAAAGACATTCCACACTAACAACGGTGGAGAGTTTTTTACTAAGTAACTGACAAATTTCATGAGGTCTACTGGCTGCATACATCAAAGCACATGCCCCAATACATGGTAGCTGACATATGTTTTAGGGTTCATCGGGCCCGATTTTATTCGATGTGCCCAATTTTTAAGGCTAGGACCGGCCCGGCCCGGCCCATTCGACACATCGTCCTTTGATATCCAGCGGATCGTCCAGCCCTACTTTTATGGACTCTCTGGTGAGACTGAATAATCTACCTCTATCATATACTACCTTAATTTTCGATTTGATTAAATATATATGCAGACGGCTAATCCTAAGGCGGAGAGGTTGAGTTTACCCATTTATCAAAATAAAAGTATATGCGTCGTTATGCCTCGTTTGAGAGTAGATGAAAATATTGATAGTAATATTAGAATTTTTTCTGGCTCATCAAACCCAACTCTCTCTCGGGTACGCTTAAGCTTGGCTATTTAAATAACGTGTGATAACTTTTAAAAATTGACAAATTTTTTGTGTGCATGTAGGAAATAGTTGACTGTCTGGATTTGGATATAGGGAGCGTACAATTAGCCAACTTCGCTAATATGAAGATTCATGTTGGGTTGCTTGAATGTGGCATGAGACGTGATGTCTACATTGTGCAGTCTACATATAAACCAGCGAATGATAATATAAAGTAACTTACCATGATGAATGATGCTTGTTGATGAAGGGTTCATGCTAAAACAATCACAACAATGATACCTTATTTTGGATATGCAAGGGGGTGACAGATTGGTTAGCATACTTTTCTCTTTACATCCGACTAAATTATTTATTCACAATACTACCTAATACTTTGTCTGTCTTTCTGAATCAAGATGGGAAACCTATTGCCGCAAAAGTTGTAGCCGATCAGATTACAATAGTTGGTCCTCATCGAGTGCTTATCATGGATCTTCACGCAGGCCAAACCATGTGTTTTATGATATACTCGTAAGTCATGTTAGCGGTCTGGTAATGAAATAACTCAACGTTTGTATTTCACGTAAAATAATAATCTCATTACAAGTTTGTTGAGCAACTGTTCTTAGTTCAAAGGTAATTTATATCATTTACCCTCATGGTGTTCTATCCAGCCTGTAGTACTCGATTACCTTGCAAGTAAAAGATTACATTCAAAAGATTTGGTGGTGGTGTCACATGATATTGGAGGAGTTCCTAGGGCTCGAGCTATTTAAGAAGCTTTTTGCAATGCACCTTTGGAATGCACCTTTGGCTATCATCGACAAAAGGCGCATCGGTCCTAATGTCGCCGAGGTAGAAAATCTTGAGTCTTAATTTCCAAATGCATACTTGGAAAAGTGTTACATTTACCTTTCAAGTGATGAATTTTATTGGAGATGTCCAAGGAAAAGTGGCTATTATATTTGACGATATATATGATTGATACAGCCGGTGAGTTATTGGTTTCTTTAAGTTGCATTTGATTTTATTACTCGTCCAATTATATACCCTTAATAAATTAGTTGTAATTGCTTGTCATCGTTATAAATTTGTTTAACTTGTTAGATACTGTATTATATACCTTCTAATATCAGGAATGATGGAACAAGGAGAACTCTCTTACGTCAAAAAGGGGCCAAAAAAGTTTATGGATGTGCCTGACGAGCACGTCGTTGAGTGCTGCTATGATAGATGTACTACTACCCCCCACACTTAAACAAAAACGTGTCCTCAAGTTATGCACAAGTAGTGAAGAAGGCAGCAGCATGCATGCACATACAACAGTTTGCACCGATTATAATCCAGAATACAGCCTCACCACCAAAATTAGTCAAACACCGAGTAGATTAAAACACCGTTCAAAACATGATGACAAGTCAAAATACATGTGTTTTAAAATAACAGTTCAACAACCACCGAAATAGTTCATTACACCGATCATAAAATATTCAAAAAGAAGAAGACGAGGATGATCGGGTGAGTTCGTCAATTGGGTCTTCATACTGCAGCGCATATTCCTCTAGGATCGGATCACTTGCACGCCATCCTCTTGGCGGGGTTAAGTTCAGGTTGGCACCCTTTGGCGCCATATACTCCATAACCCGCTGGGCGTTGAACACCCAGCATTCATCCACTGGAAAATGTTGCTCTGGCGCGCCACTTCCTTGGGCGCTAGATTCTGCTCGCGCACGCTCAGACCTGCGCCTGCTCCATCTGGGCGCCACTGGCTCCTGCGCCACTACCTCTGGCGCAACCCTGACATTCTCCAAACCAGGCCTGTAGCTCCAGTACGCGGTACCATCCGCGCGAACCTTAATACCCGTGTAGAGACGCATCTTCTGGCGCGTCAGAAATTCAGACTGGATGATGCTGTGCTCTTCCGTCCATGGCTCCGTGTGCAGCGCATGCAGGAAGTGCGTGATAAGTCCTCCGCACAGTAGCGGGCCCTTCATGCTCACAGCTTCCCAATAGCTGGTGAGCAGGCGCGTGTAGCGCACCTTCTTTCCGTAATATACGCCATTCAACACTTCCATATCCATAAGTCCGGGCCTCTGAGATCCAATGTAGCGGCCAAGGATCGAATGCGAGATCAGCCTCTGAAGGTAGAACATCTTCGGGTCTAGCAACTCAGTGCCGAGGCTCCTTCCTCCCGCATACGGCTTGCTGTCGTCTGTCCAATCGTCCCAAGCTTCTTGGTCCGTGTGCTCATCAACCGATGCTCCGGGCATCCTATCAAAGCCCGTGACCGCGCTAAACTGTGATGGCGTGGCCTCATAGTACACACCCCTGTGGCGGTACCGGATCCTATCTGCAAGCCCTTCATATGACGCGAGGAACTCCATAACATCCTCAACGTCAGTGTCACAAGATAGTTCCATAAACGCAGCCCATCCGGTTGTGGCAAATGCTGCGTGCACCTCCTCGTACAGACCCATGTCTCGGAGGAAATCCTTATCCACAAACACAGTAGGCAAGACCTCGCACCTACTGTACATCCTGTACTTGATCTCAAAGTCCAATTTCTTAGACTGATCCACACAAATTGACATTGTACGCAGCAAAAACACAACCAAATATCACAACTGGCGCGCGTGTCATGTCACGCGCGATTACTATGCAGATCTGGATTTAAATCTTGTGCTGAACAATTGATACACCCAAACTCGTCCAAATGAACTGAAATTTGAACAGTAGAATACCTGCACTGAGATCTACGTTTTGGCCGAAAATCACAAAGTTTTGGGTTGATTGACGGCGGCGCGCGGCGGCAATCGGTGGCTGTTGGTGGCGGCGGTGGAGGTTTTGGGGATTTTGTGTTAGAGAGATAAGTAGAAAATGAAGTGTAACACAAAATGAACCCCACATCATAAATTTATAGTACAAAAAAGCCTACATGTATGCATGACCCAAAACTACATGGGCCCAAAACTAAACTAAACCTAAAACTAAAACTAAAACTAAGCAAAACTCAAACACACACAAAAATAAACGAAAATAAAACTAAGTTAAGTTTGTCGGGGTACCTCTCGACGAGTGCTTTGTTTAACGTCGTTAGCTCGACGCATGTTGCGCATCCTATGGCGTCCGGATCTCCTCCCCCACACTTAAACTTTTGCCTACTTCCGTATTATCATCTTTTCTGCATGGCAAGAATTCAAGTGAGTTAGTATCAGCAGATAAAACATAACTAATATGATCGAAGGGAAGAGAAATAGAAAATGCGAAGTCTCGCGTGTTAGTCCCCTCGGATGCGCCAGACTGTGCGCAGGTTAATTCTCGCGCGTCCTTGAGTCGCGCGTCCTTGAGTCGCGCAGCTCTATTCTGTAACACCATCCTGCGCACCTTCTCCGCATTCCTGTGCTGGTCCCAAGTATCATACTACTTCCGACCTCGCTCTCTGCTCCTCTTGTCAGGTGGTTTAGTCTTTGTGTTGTTCTGGCGCGCCATAGGTATCATCTTCTGGTTGGTGCGCATGGTCTTAGAGTGCGTCGGTCTAGATGTAGCAATTTTGTCTCTGAACTTGACTTGGTTTTCTACTAGCAGTTCTTCAGATAATCTGATTCGGTTTATGACATCTAATCTGAGTTTGCGTTTCTTATCTTGTAATGTCACAATACCATTACCGACGTCAATGCACGCTTTTGCGGTCCTCATGAAGGGTCGGCCGAGCAAAACTGTTTCCCTTGACTCAGTGTTCGGCTTGTTTATATCTACTACGTAGAAATCTGCCAAAAATTTAAGTCCACCAACCTGTGTCAAGCCTGTGTCAAGACGTCCTCTACTTTACCTTTTGCGTCGGTCCGTGAGTTGTCCGCAAGTAGTAAGCCAATATCAGTCGGCTCAAGAGGTGACGTGTGCAATTTAGATGATAGATATTCCAAACACGCAAACTCAAAAGAATTTATAGAACTAGGGGTGACCTAGTGTCGAACCCAAGGGAACAGTGGAATCAAGTTATATTTCGAACTCGATTACTAGCTTTTTAATTCTTTAGTTTCAATTACTAGTTTTAACTTTAGTTCTTAAGCGTCTTGTTTATTCAGAAGGCAGTGTTCAAAAGCAGTGATTAAAAGGCAATATTAAAAGGCAATGTTTCAAAGTGTTATCAAATAAAAGGTTCGTTATCAAATATTAAAAACTATGACAAGGATGAGAATCCTCTACTAATACTTATGATTTCACTCAAACAAGATATAAAACTCACTCTCGAATGTTGCATTTATATTATAGTTATGAATTTCCTTCTTGATGACAATTTAATCTAGAATATAGTTATATGATAATATAAATCCTCACTCTCGAATGTTGGATTTATATTATAGAATTTAGACTGAGTAGCATTAGCATACGAATCCTCACTCTCGAATGTTGGATTCGCACTAAACATCTACTCAACTAGTTTCCTCCTCTGTTGTTTTCACTAGTCTTGTCTAAATACGCTTATTAATACATTCATGCACCAAATATACTCGCTGCTCTCGCTTTGCTAATATACTCGATCTAATGGTTGTATTGATTCCTAAATAATCTAAGTTCACCTCTCGGTCCTCCCTAGATATACTACTCCGACCTACACTTCTAGATGTTTTGTCAGGACACCTATTTTATGAAGATTAAGCTCGGGTATGATTCAACACACGCAATTATCATACAAGAATTGATTCATATAAATTAAATAATCATGTTCTAGTTATTCATAAGCATTAGAGATTCATCAAATCCTCATCATAAAGAAACTACTCACTCATCTCGAGTGATAATGCAAACATGATTCAAACAATTAAAAGTAAAACGATTGTAAATAAAACAAGAGTAAAGTTTAGAAATTCTCAGTGATTGATGATCCACGGTCGAGCTCCAAAGCTGCTGCTATTCTCCTCGGTATCTCGAGTACAAAATCTGGTTGTATAATCTTCAATAATTCAATCGGTATCTTGAGCTCTCTCGGCTCCTTCTTCTTCTTCTTCACTTGGTTTACTCGACTATGATCAATCACTTATTATTTCAGCCCCCGTAGGTAGCTCGGGCAGCAGCAGCCAACTTCTTTGAAGTCTTGTGATGCTTATATAGTGTAGATCATTAGGGCTCGAGTGACTTGAAAGGTCTTGCTTTAACTCCCTTCATAAATTGGCCGAGTAAATGTAGAGTTAAGCTTATCTTCTGCATTTAATCCTCGAGTGGAATGAAAGGCTTATCTTCATTTATCTTGTATTAATCACTCGAGTTAATGAGATAATCCATACGAAGGGTCTTGGTCACGTGACAACTTGCTCGAGCACCATATTTACTCGGTCGAGTAACTTGAGTCTTCGGTTTTAGCTCGAGTAAGGTACTTTAGTGCACTCGGTCTAAGAATTGCAGAAATGCTTCCAATTATGTCTGATTTAGGCCGAATTCACGTGCTTTTCCTCATATTTCCATTTATGCTCCTTCGTAAAGTGTAAACCGTGCTTTTGACCTGAAACATCAATCAAAGTATCAAAAGTAATATATTTTACATTCAAATCATATGAAATAAGCATAAAAGTAGGGGCTTAAAATAGACATTTCTAACACTCATCAAAATACCCCACACTTAATCCTTGTTCGTCCCGAACAAGTATTAAGCTTATTTCTTACTCCTGAGATTTCTAAAGTTTCTAATCCTAGTTCACTGTCGTAGAAAATCACGAATGCATTTAGCATATGCATTAAGCCTTTAAACCTCTAGGCTGCCCTAGCGGACGAGTTTTAGTCTCGTGAGAGTTTTCAGATAACGGAATACTCACAAATCCTGCACATCATCCATTCATCGTATTCATTTACATAGCTAGTCAATTCAACAAACATTCTTTTGCATTATTCTTTAATCATAAACACTTCAAAGTATAGCTGATCATTCATGGCATGAAAATATTGAAAATCACTTCAAATCACGATAGTCATAAATTTCAAGTAACTCGAGCAATAAGAAACTAACCTTGTTTGACCTTTCTCTCCATTCCCAACTTACACCGAAAATCACAAAGTAAAACACAATATTCAAGAGGAGTTTCACCGAACCAATCACCTATGCTAGCAAGGGCTAGTCCATAAGGTCAAGGTCAAGAATTCTTGCCCAAGAATTAGACTACACGTCGTAATCCATAAGAGTAGAGGAATTCCGGATGATTACCACATATTTCATGAATTTTTCTCTCAAAAGCATGTAATGCCTACGTACATAAGTACAAGGATCGTCCCTAAGCAATTCTCAATGGTTATCACTCGACAGCTTCACTCGAGTCGCAACATTATTTAGGCAGAAGCAAGGACTTAAGTGGGGAAACGAATAATTTTTTTTTCTTTTTTATATATTTTTTTCTATTTCTTTTTTTTTTTTTGCAAAGTAAATACTTTCAAGGGGGAACTTACCTTCCTAACCCTCGGCAATTTTTTCTTGTTTTGTCAAAGCAGATACTTTCAAGGGGGAACTTACCTTCCTAACCCTCGGCAAATGCTCGACTTTATTGGATAACCCCACACTTAAGACTTGACTAGATGCCAAAATATTAACTCGAGTGTTACAACAAATGCACCATATATTACGAGATATGCTTAAGTCACCTAAAGGCAATACAATAGCTTTATGAAATATTATCCATGTTTCGTTCAAAATTTTCCTCTATGAAATTGGATAAAACTTTGCTTTTCTCAAGGTGTTATGTCAAAAATTTCTAAGAAAAATCAAACTAGGCAAGCTCTTAAGTTAAGTCACAAGAAATAAATTTTCTATCATGAAAGTCGTTCAATTCAAAAAATTTCAATTCATGAGTTTCTCAGCAAACATTTTTAATCTAAGTGCTCGATCTTGTTTAGCATGTTTAATTGACATTTTTCAACGTGTTTTCATTTAAATAGTAGGATGTATGCAAATTTTTAAAAGTATGCAATGTATATATCATGAAAATTTGTATGCATACTACTCCCCACCCCACACTTAAAAATTTGCTTAGTCCCTAAGCAATAAATTAAGATTAAGGTGTAGAGATACTTAGCTGGTTGTCGAGTATTTCGTTCTTGACATTTTTCTTCGTATCTTGACTTTCCAATGCGCTGCACATCTATCATTCTTGCAATGCTAACAAAGATTTGTCATTATATAACAAACAAAGCAAAACATGATAGATAAGTAATTTAAAATGTTCAAACAAGTGCAAATGTCAAGTACTCGATCAAATTTTCTAGTTGTGAAAGTTGTTTTTTTATGGTTTTGTTGATTGTTTGTTTGGAGATATCGGGTGTTTCTAAGGATTCGGAAGTTGTTCATTATCTGACCTATTCGTTTTATCTGCATCTACGAATTCTTCGTCGTCTTGAGCGGTCTCTTCGGTCGAGTGATGCAATATAGGTCTAGGTGGTGATCGGTATCCTTCACAAACAAAGTTTCCATTCTTTCACAACTTCTATCTTATGTCCTCTTAACTCGACCACTCTCCATTTGGTCTTAAGTGAGTAAATAAACTCGGTCGAGTTAGGGTTTTGTTTTGTGTAGTTGGGCTAGGTTATGTGTTAATGTTTAAGGTGTATGGCCCAAAGTTTATTCGGTCGAGTGAACCAGATGACTCGACCGAATGGAAGAGTTTAATTTCGGTTTAAGGATAGGTTCACTTGGTCGAGTGACATTCTTAGTTGGTCGAGTGGGCTCGGCCAAAATTCAGAATTGAGTTATTATTTATTGTTCAAGGTGTTTTAATTCTGAATTTTATTTTTAGTAACCCTAAAATTTGGTAAGTTATAAATTTCTTCTTTATTGAATTTCTAACTTTGTTTTCCAAACAAAGATATCATTATTTGTAGAAGAAATAGGAAATATAAGGTTTAAATCATCACTCATCAGACTCGATCTCAATTGGTTCTCCATTCGACTTGCGAAATTCTTTGATAGTCACCCTACGAACCTCATACCACTCAATACCCGAATTATTTTTCTTAGGCTTCTTGGACTGCGTTTTGCTCGAGGTAGCTTTTTCCTTACCCTTTCTTTGCTTGTATCATTGAAGTTCCCAACCGAGCGCGCGTTCTCGGAGGGGTCTTCTTCCTCAGTTACTTCCTTATAGGCAAATTCCAATCTGGCGGGTTTTTGGCTAAGAATGCTAATTTCCTTAATAGGTTAAAGTCCAATTCTCGAAATTCTGTGTATCTCTCGGGTAGAATAAATTGGCAACCGATGGCTATGCTAGTGATCAATGAAGTACAACCCACGTACTGTGAAGAGTAGTATGCCTGCTGCATACCCTTGAACATAGTTGTAAACACATCAAACCAATTGATATGTTCATCTTGGTCGAGTGCCCACATAATGTTCAAGTCCTCTCGGGTAACTACATCAACAGTTTCGGGTTGGCAATTAATATTCGTAGCAATCAAACGATGCACGTACTTCCAAACGGGATTCTTAATAGAGGATGGTGAAGGGTAGTCTCCAATGAAATCTTGGCGGCTAATGTCTTTCCAAATCTGAATTCTTTGTTGTTCCGTAGCCAAGTGACAAAGTCCTCCTTCAGGAAATCCAAGATGTCTATATGCTTCTTGTCGAGTCCAATAAAAATCCAAATCTTGAATTCTGAATTTCCATCCTTCATAATCATATGCAAAACCTTCTCCTTCCACAGGTTCAAACGAAGCAATGAACTCATAGACAAGTTCCTTATAGCATTGCTTGTTGAAAACAACATCCACATCGAGTGCAGCTCGGTTAAACATGTCATAAACTTTGGCACTAATGCCAAGGCTTTGCATTGTCTTGTCATGAAGGGCTATCGAGCTCACTAAAGGCTTGAGTCGGTTTGCATCTTCAAATAATCTTTCATAGGTTCGTGCATGGTCTATGTTGTCAAAATTTGGTGGGTAGGATGGGTCATAGGTGTGAACAAACTCAACATGAGTTCTTCGTTCGTTGGGAAGGTGCACTGGTTTTTGGCTAGTAGGTTGGATTGAGACATGTTGCTCGAGTATGTAGTTCGGTCGAGTATGGTGATTCGGTCGAGTATGGTGATATATGCCATGCTACTCGATCGGTTCTTATATTAATATAATTTTGGAAGCTCTAGGGTTACTCGAGTATTTACTTACCTAATAAAGTGTGATAAATATTTGTATATCAAGGGTTTCTAATAATGGAATATTAAATCAAAGATTTAATCAAAGATTTAATCAAGGATTTAATATATGGAAGTTATGAATATTTATTAAGGTTACTCGAGATATTTTGTTTAGGAAAGAATTGGGCTAGGTGCTCGAGTGGGCTTTGGTTACAAATCTGATATTTCAAATTTGGATCGAGTTGTTTAAGTGTTCCAGGTTACTCGACCGAATGATCCATAGATTCGGTCGAGTGAAGCAATGTCCTTTTGCTTCACTTTGCGCTCTTAAAACTTGGCGATTCTAAGGGTAAATGCAATTAGAAACAGTACGCGCAAGTTCAAGTTACAACAACAAAGTACCGCAAACGGTACGTCCAAAAGTTCAACAACAAACACAAATAAACAACTAAAAGAGGCTTTCCTAGCACTCTTCCCACTCGAAGCTCGGTCCTTCGTTCATCTTCTTCTTTCCTTTCCGGTCAGCGCGCTTGGGCATTTCCTTTGTACATACCCATTCCTTGCTCCTCCTATCCATCAACGTCATAGTGACCAAACGGGCGGTATCGAGCGGTCTAAAATCTCCTTGTTTTTAAACAAAAATATGAGCGTTCCGCGAGGCAAGAGATGAAAGATGAGCACCGAGTGCTTTACTCTTTTCCTTAGGGTTGATCATCTTCTTGAACCGCTCGGTGAAGACATAAAACCAATCAATGGAGTCTCCTCGCTCCATGAAGTACATCAAATCCAAGTCTTCCCGAGATACCGAGCACCTTGGTCAACACGAGTGTTGATGTTCGTAGAAATAATCCGATGGATGTATTTCCATACTCCATCCGTTAGGCACTTGGGTGAGCAATTAGGGTCATATTCTCGCATACCGGTTAGCTTCCTCCATACTTCCAATCTCATCTCATCCGTGCAAAATGGAATAACACCTCCGGGAGAGAACCATTCTCCGTCCATATCCTCCTTCTCCTCCTTAATTCTTTTCCATTAATCTCAAACTCCCACGACACACACTCATTCTCATTATAGAACGGTTCAAAACTTGAGAAGAACTCGACCACAAGGTGTGTGTGTCGGCTTCCCCATCAAATTCCCACTCGATCAAACCGGCATTGATAAATATATTGTCCACAATCTCATAAATTCCAAGCTCAATCATAGTAGGTTTGTGAGGTGCAACGAACTTACCACTTCCTTCTTGCTCGAGCCAAAAAGTTGAGTAATCCTTGGTCTTGGAAATGGTTTCCTAAAGCTAAGTTCACCGGGTTGAAAACCGTAAATCTCCTTGCTAGGGTTTGTTCTTCCCATGCTTGATCCTTGTCCGCTCGACATTGTTGAGAATTAGGTTTGAGGGTTTGGTCGAGTGAATCGGTGGCTAGGGATTTGGATCTTGAGAGTGATGTTGAAGCGGTCGAGTAGGTGGAGTAAAGGTGGTCGAGTGATTTTAGGGTTTTCTAAATTGGACCAATTTCCAATGGGTCCAATTAAATTGGTCTAATTAAATTAGAACAATTTCCTATATGACCAAATTTAATTGGTCAAGTTGGTCCAATGATATTTAAATTCTAATTTATAATTTTTTTATTTTGTTTTTGGGTGGTGTGAATCGGTCGAGTAAAATTTTTACTCGATCGAATGGGGGGATTAAATATTTAAATGATTTAATTTAATTTTTTGGTCGGTTCAATTCGGTCGAGTAAGAATCTTACTCGATCGAATGAAATAGGAATTCATTTAAATTGTTTAATCTATATTAATTTGGGTCACGTGACTCGGTCGAGTTGGTGGTTTACTCGATCGAGTGAAAGAATTTACCCCGGAATTTTCCCAAATAATATTCTACCCCACACCTAAATTTTTCCTAATCTAGAAAACAATAAAGTGCGGAAAAATAAATGCGGAAAAATAAATACTTACTGGCCTAGATTAACGTCCTGGCAAGGACGTAGCCGTGTCTTCATATAAAGAAACACACTCGAGAAGTCCTTTGCTAGGATCCCTTCTCGAGAGGATATGCTCCACTTCTTAGTTATCCGACCTCATAGAGATTGAGTTGCTCTACTAGATAGCATTGGTCTCCAGCATGATAAATCTTCAGTCTATGTCCATTGACCTTAAATGTGTTTCCTTCCTTGTCTAATAATTCCACGTGTCCGTCGTCAAAAACTTTAGATATCTTGAATGGTCCGGACCACTTGGAACGTAATTTTCCTGGAAATAATCTCAACCTAGTGTTGTAGAGTAGCACTTCGTCTCCTACTGTGAATCTCTTCTCAATGATTTTCTTATCGTGCCACTTTTTGTTTTCTCTTTGTAGACTCTCGCGCTTTCATAGGCATTTAGGCGTATCTCCTCGAGTTCATGTAATTGAAGAATACGGTGTTTCCCTGCAGCTCTAGTATCGAAATTCATATTCTTGATAGCCCACATGGCTTTGTACTCGATCTCTACCGGCAAGTGACAAGCTTTTCCAAAGATAAGTTTGTATGGAGACATACCAATAGGGGTCTTGTAGGCTGTCCTATAAGCCCATAGTGCGTCATCTAGCTTCGACGCCCATTCCTTCCTTGCTCCTGAAATGGTCTTTTCTAAAATAGCTTTGATCTCTCTATTTGAAACTTCTACTTGACCACTGGTTTGGGGATGGTAAGGTGTCGAAATCTTGTGATATACTCCATGTTTTCGAAGCATCTTCTCGAGTTGTTTCTCCTTAAAGTGCGTTCCATTGTCACTAATGATAGTTCGGAGGTACACCATTATCTATCGGAAAATGATCTTCTTAAATAATTTCTTTTACGGACTTGGCATCGCATGTTGGTGTGGCTATGGCTTCTATCCACTTAGACACATAGTCAACCGCTACTAGTATATACTTGTTTCCGTAAGATGAAGGAAAAGGTCCCATGAAATCAATTCCCCATACATCAAAAATTTCTACTTCGAGTATACCCTTCTGAGGCATCTGATCTCTCCTCGAGTTTTCCCGATCTTTGGCAAGCATCGCACGATTGAACATACTTATGAGCATCTTGAAAAATAGTTGGCCAATAGAATCCCGACTGCAATACTCGAGCGGCTGTTTGGATGTGGATCGTGCCTCCCGAGAATGAAGAATGACATTCGCGTAAGGATTCTATGTTGATCTTTTTCTGCTACACACGTACGATATATGCCATCAAACTCCTAACTTATAAGATAAGGTTCGTCCCAATAGTATCGAGTAGCGTCTCGGAGAAATTTCTTCTTTTGTGCATACGTGATTTCTGTGGTAGCGTTCCACAAACAAGATAATTCACAAAATCTGCGTACCAAGGGTCTTTGTTTTGACTGAGTCTATGGATTAACAAGTATTCTCTAATGAATCCTTGATAGGGTCTCCACTTCCTTTATCTTCTATGGTAGTCTCGAGTCTAGATAAATGGTCGGCCTACTACGTTCTCGACTCCTTTCTTGTCTCTGATTCTATGTCGAAACTCGTAATAAAAGGATCCATCTAATAAGTCTCTGGTTTTGCGTCCTTTTGTTCATCAAGTATTTGAGTGCAGCGTGATCCGAGTAAACGATGGTCTTCGATCAACGAGGTATGTCTGAATTTTTCGAATGCGTAAACTACCGCTAACATCTCCTTCTCGGGTTGTGTGTAGTTTTTCTTGGTTGCATCGAGTGCCTTGGCTCGTGTATTGAATGACATGAAGACGTTTATCAACTCTCTGTCCGAGGCCATGCTCCAATCGCTCCGTCGCTTGCATCGCACATTAGTTCGAACGGTAAATCCCAATTTGGTGCTCGAACGATCGGGGCGGTTGTGAGTAACTTCTTTAACGTCTCGAAACGCTTCATAACATTTATCATCGAACACGAACTTAACATCGTTAGCAGAAGGTTTGTTGAGTGGTTTTGCTATCTTCGAGAAGTCTTTGATAAATCTTCTGTAGAATCCGGCGTGTCCGAGAAAGCTTCTATACCTCGTACATCCTTAGGCGGTGGTAGCTTCTCGATCACCTCGATCTTGGCTTTGTCGACTTCTATTCCTCGTTTTGAAACTAAGATGTCGAGCACTATTCCTTCTTGAACCATGAAATGACATTTCTCCCAGTTTAGAACTAGGTCCATTCTCATGCATCGAGCTAGAACTTTGGATAGGTTCGATAAACAATGTCAAACGAGTCCCCGTAAACTGAAAAATCATCCATAAAAACTTCCATAGTCTTCTCGAGGTACTCGGAGAAAATGGACATCATACACCGTTGAAAAGTTCCCGGAGCGTTGCATAACCCGAAAGGCATTCTTCTATACGCGAACGTTCCATATGGACATGTGAACGTGGTCTTCTCTTGATCCTCGGGGTGGATAGGTATTTGGAAAAATCCACTATACCCGTCGAGGAAACAAAAGTACTCGTGCCCGGAAAGTCTTTCCAACATTTGATCCACGAATGGAATAGGGAAATGGTCTTTTTTAGTTGCTTTATTAAGTTTTCTATAATCGACACACATCCTATATCCGGTTACGGTTCTAGTGGGATTAATTCATCATTTTCATTTTTAACTACGGTTAATCCTCCTTTCTTTGGAACGACGTGGATTGGGCTAACCCAATCTGAATGGGGATCGAGTATATGATTCCTGCATCTCTAAGTTTTGTTATTTCTTTCAGAACAACTTCACCTAATTTGGGATTTAGTCTCCTAAGAAACTCCCTAGATGGTTTTGCGTCATCGCATAAACGAATCCTATGCATGCATACGTCGGGACTAATTCCTTTTAAATCATCTATAGAGTGTCCTATAGCATCTTTATGTGTACGTAAAACATGCATGAGTTTCATAGTTTCATTTTGATTTAGCAAAGCACTTATGATTACTGGCGAAAATTTTTCTGAAACTAAAAATTCGTACCTTAGATTTGGTGGAAGAGGTTTCAATTCCTGACCAAATTCATTACCTTTGCTCGAGTTGCTTATGATTGTAATTCCTGCTCGGTAGTTCTGCTCGGTCATTCTGCTCGGTCAAATTCTGCTCGTCAAATTCTGCTCGAAATTCTGCTCGACCGAAAATGACTCGGTCGAGTACTCGGTTTCATCCATGAGATTCGACATATTTTCATCTTTCTTTCCTTCACTTTCAAGAAATGTTAGCACGGAAATATCAACTATATCACTATTTGAGACATTAGCATCAAACAAATCACAATCCAAAGAACAAGTAGGTGCTTTCATCATTTTAGAAAGATAAAATTTTACCTTGTCCTCACCTAGGTCCAACTCGATTGAACCATCGCCACAATTTATCAATGCCTTGACTGTGTTTAAAAATGGTCTTCCCATAATAACAGGAATTTCGGCATAAGGGTTATCATCCATTTCTAACACATAAAAATCCACAGGAACATAGAATTCTCCAATTTTAACAGGCATATCTTCTAACACACCAATTGGTACTCGTTTAGACCTATCAGCTAGTCTAAGAATTAAAGTGGTGCTAGAAAGTTCTCCTATTCCTAATTTTTCATATAAGATAAATGGCATTATGGAAACTCCTGCTCCTAGATCACATAAGGCATCATCAATATCTATATCTCCTACGACGATCGGTATAGTGAATGAACCATAATCTTTTTGTTTCTTAGGCATCTTACGTTGTATTACGGCACTAGAATTAGGTCCTAAGGCAACATGGTCTACATCACATAATTCACGACGATGAGTTATAATATCTTTTAAGAATTTAGCATAGGTGGGCATTTGAGAAATTACCTCTGAAAATGGTAGAGTGATGCTAAGCTTTCCGAGAATTTCAGCAAACTTCTTGAATGCGGCTGTTTCTTTTACCTTCTTTTGTCTGTTTGGGAATGGAAGTGGTGGAACGTAAGGTGGTGGTGCTACGTAAGGTGGCTCACTTTCCTTGTCCGTGGCTTCCTCTTCCTGCTCGGGCTGCTGAGTGTTACTCGGTTCATCTTGCTCGGCTGAATTTGTTGTGCTTTCTTTGGTCTTGGTCCTTCAAGCTCCTTACCACTCTTCAAAGTGATAGCGCTTAAGTCGGCTGAGTTTATTTCGGGTTGAGAAGGAAGTTTTCCGGGATTCCTTGAATGCGTTGAAGCGAGTTGCGCAAACTGTGTCTCAAGCATCTTCTGTTCGGCTTTTCCTTGTTGGATTCCTCGAAATATTCTGAATGTCTTTGCTCTGTTGTGCTTGAGTAGCTATCATCTGAGTCATTAGTTGCGCTAAGGTGGTTCCTCGGATTTCTTGTCTTCCTTCCTTTGGTTGAAATTGTGCTCGGGCCATAGTTCTGACTCGAGGCTTGGTTGCTCGGGTAGTCTCCTCTAGCTTGGTCTCTGGGTAGTATTGAGACTTACCTGGGTTTAGGTTATTATACCCTTGAGTAGGGTATGGTGGTTTCAAATCTGAGTAGAATCTAGTCTGCCTTTGTTGAGGGGGTACGTAGGATCCTTGTCCTCGAGCTATGTAGCTAACGTCTTCTCCTCCTTTAGGTCCGTAACCTTCTTCAGTGTGCTCGCTAACCTCGTAACGTTTGATTGTGTTTTCTTCTTATCTAAGTTAAGGTTAGAAAGGGTTTGCACTAAAGAGTTAACGGTTTTTGAAAGGTTATTAAAGTCGGCTTTCGTGACTGAATTCGTACTCGGCTCAAGTTCCTCCTTCTTTAGATGGTTTCGGTCTCCACCCCATTGATGGCTGTTCCATGCGAGTTTCTCTATAACCTTGAATCCTTCGCTCGCGGAGTCCCATGATGCTTCCTCCGCTTCCTTGATCCATGCGTAATCGGCTATTCTCGTCCATTCCATCGTAGAACATCGACAACAATTCCCATTTGTTATATCCATGATGAGGACATTCGCGTTGAAGTCCTTTGAATCGTTCGTACGCTTCATAAAAAGATTCATTGTTGCCTTGCACAAATTTGTTAATTCTATCCCTAATACGTTTTACCTTTGCAGGGGGAAAGTATTGGTTTACGAAAGCTTGGGCTAAGGCGTCCCATGTCTTGAATGTGTTCGGCTCGTGTCCTTGAAGCCAATCTTTCGCTCCATCGGTTAAAGAAAATGGAAATAGCTTCATGTAAACTATTTCTCTAGGTACTCCTGCAAATTTATACGTACGGCATAATTCAGTAAAATTATTAAGATGAACGTGAGGGTTACCGTATCCGTCGAATGATTCACTCTTGATCATTTGGATGAGTCCTCCTCGAAGTTCAAAGTCATATCCTTCTTCATTGGAATGCGAATGGAGAATCATAACTTCCAATGGTTGGAGTTATGTAGTACTCGGCTGGTTGCTCGACCTCAGCCCCTGCTCGAGCTGCTCCTTGCGGTCGAGTAAGATTTTCCATATCTGGTCGAGTAAGTTTTTGATCTCGGTTTCTTCGGTATTGTCAAAGGAAATTCCACGAAGTTGAGGTTAAAGGTCTAGAAGATCTCGAAGAGCTAGAACTTGAATTTGTGACGTCCACTTGCACCTTTTTCTTCGCTTTAGAGTTTGATTGCATTCACCTACAAAAAGATGAATTTTAGTAATAGCTAGAAAAATAAGCAAATGAAAGTTTTTATTATTACTACTATTTTTTTTATTTTTATATTTATTATATTTACGATTTCGAGTAACTCGAAATCTAGAACTAAAAATTAAACTAGTGAAAGATTTTAAAAACTAAAAACTAAACACCGTTCCCCGGCAACGGCGCCATTTTGACGTGTGCTATAGTGAATAAATATTCCACACGCAACTCAAAAGAATTTATAGAACTAGGGGTGACCTAGTGTCGAACCCAAGGGAACAGTGGAATCAAGTTATATTTCAAACTCGATTACTAGCTTTTTAATTCTTTAGTCAATTACTAGCTTTAATTTAGTTCTTAAGCGTCTTTTTATTCAAAAGGCAATGTTCAAAAGCAGTTTTAAAAGGCAATATTAAAGGCAATGTTTAAAAAAAGGTTGTTATCAAATATTAAAAACTATGACAAGGATGAGAATCCTCCACTAATACTTATGGTTTCACTCAAACAAGATATATAAATCCTCACTCTCGAATGTTGATTTATATTATAGTTATGAATTTCCTTCTTGATGACAATTTAATCTAGAAGTGCATAGTTATATGATAATATAAATCCTCACTCTCGAATGTTGGATTTATATTATAGAATTTAGACTGAGTAGCATTAGCATACGAATCCTCACTCTCGAATGTTGGATTCGCACGTAAACATCTACTCAACTAGATTTCCTCACTCTCGAATGTTGGAATTTCACTAGTCTGTCTAAATACGCTTATTAATACATTCATGCACCAAATATACTCGCTGCTCTCGCTTTGCTAATATACTTGATCTAATGGTTGTATTGATTCCTAAATAATCTAAGTTCACCTCTCGGTCCTTCCCTAGATATACTACTCCGACCTACACTTCTAGATGTTTTGTCAGGACACCTATTTTATGAAGATTAAGCTCGGGTATGATTCAACACACGCAATTATCATACAAGAATTGATTCATATAAATTAAATAATCATGTTCTAGTTATTCATAAGCATTAGAGATTCATCAAATCCTCATCATAAAGAGAACTACTCACTCATCTCGAGTGATAATGCAAACATTTCAAACGATTAAAAGTAAAACGATTGTAAATAAAACAAGAGTAAAGTTTAGAAATTCTCAGTGATTGATGATCCACGGTCGAGCTCCAAAGCTGCTGCTATTCTCCTCGGTATCTCGAGTACAAAACTTCAATAATTCAACGGTATCTTGAGCTCTCTCGGCTCCTCTCTTCTTCACTTGGTTTACTCGACTAGATCAATCACTTTATTATTTCAGCCCCCTAGGTAGCTCGGGCAGCAGCAGCCAACTTTTTTGAAGTCTTGTGATGCTTATATAGTGTAGTTCATTAGGGCTCGAGTGACTTCAAAGGTCTTGCTTTAACTCCCTCATAAATGGCCGAGTAAATGTAGAGTTCTTCCTTATCTTCTCATTTAAATGGTGGAATGAAAGGTCTTCATTTATCTTCTTGTATTAATCACTCGAGTTAATGAGAATAATCCACGAAGGGTCTTGGTCACGTGACAACTTGCTCGAGCAGTATTTACTCGGTCGAGTAACTTAGTCTTCGGCTGTTTTTGCTCGAGTAAGGTACTTTAGTGCACTCGGTCTAAGAATTGCAGAAATGCTCCAATTATGTCTGATTTAGGCCGAATTCACGTGCTTTTCCTCATATTTCCATTTATGCTCCTTCGTAAAGTGTAAACCGTGCTTTTGACCTGAAACATCAATCAAAGTATCAAAAGTAATATATTTTACATTATAATCATATGAAATAAGCATGAAAGTAGGGGCTTAAAATAGACATTTCTAA
>QZGG01001694.1:0-56139 GCA_006409495.1 Sedum album
AAAAATTATAACACGTGTTCAACTCTTATTTGTTAAAAATGGCTGCTGTCAGAATTACCAGCCAATAATGTCGTGGCAAATCAGAAGGGTAGTTTCGTCATTTGGATGTCTGTCTTGTTGACGTGCAGTGCATCGAAATCTAATTAGCTGTATTCACGTGGGGATATATTTATAGAAATCCCAGACCCGACAGACAACTTGTTTCCGCCTATAAATAATCAAACCCTAATCCATATTAATCATGGAGTCGGATCCGGTGCAGCGTGCATCTATATGCAGCGTATCCAATACGACGTCGTTTTGAATATTTTTACTAAAATCCTAGTTGGAGTGCCAAAACCCGTCGTTAAACGACGTCGTTTTGGCTCGCTGCAGCAGGCTGCACGATACACGTGATCTCAATCCATTAAATCACATACTAATTTATTAGTAACTAACGATACATATCTGTATTTATTTTTGCATTATTTTACTACAAATTTTCATGCTAAGATGATTGATTCATTGCATCTCTAGCAGCAAAGGCACTCTACCCTATTTTTTACAATTTAAATTTTCGGCGGATCTAAACGCAATGCTAAAAAGCGAGATAACTTCCAATTAACTGATAATTAGGTTATGATACGTGTGCCTAAAATGATCATTAATGAGCATGCGCGTGCATAGTCGAATGGCCGTATCATAGACCTAAGATTCATATTTTAAATGTTGTAAATCGATCATCACATGCCACATCTCATCGGAAATACAAGAAGCTCTCTCCCTCCCTCCAACTGATTCTTAAAAAAATATGTTTCTTCATGCGTACTTGTCGATCTCGTGTCTCGTCTTTCAACTCGGCTAATGCGATCTTTCGCTGTCTTTTTGTCACGTCTAGTCTTGTTTTTTAACTTCAATATTCAGCAGGTTCTTGTTCAGTTGATCTCCATATTGTTGTGTAGTTAAATAGCTTTGTTGGAAGTTGGTACCGTTTGCTTGATTATTGATTAAATTAATCGAAAAGGACCAAACAAGTTAAATGGCTCCTCCAAAGTTTTCAATATTTAGGTATAACTTTGTATAGCTCTTCAAGCCATAAATCAATTAAATTGCTATTTTTTCTTTACGTAATCTCAAGTTTATATATTCAAAAATATTGTTTAAAAAGGAAAAAATATTGAAACATAAAAATGTGTAATAATAATAATAATTTGATAATAATTATTGAAGTGGTTTGACGGCTTTCTATTGGCTCTTGGGAGGTCTGATGGGATGGGTGGCGTTTGTGAAAAAGAATAAAACACTTGGAATAATGGATCATGAGTTGTTGTTGGAAATGATGAGTCATTGTCATATTTTAATTCAAAGGTGAATAAATAATTGATGAATTAAAATGTGTGTGTGCAATCGTAGCTCGACATTTTAAGTTGTCCATTAAAGGAAAGATTCCTCTCAACTTGTCCGGCAGCCAAACCAAACACAAAGCAAGAGAGATTACTACATAATCTACACATCTCAAACAGCAACGGTGTTTGTGCAATCTGGCTAAATTAAACACAATAAAATACTGTATGTACTTTTTGTAAACGGACGCTAAAATATAAGTAAAATTGTATTCTCTATGTCCTTCAGTGTTTGTTCACTTTAATTATTTTATACCTCGTAAATAATCAGAAAAGTGGACACTCTTCATGAGACAGTGGGAATATTATTTCAAAATACTTAATTTGATTTAGCTTACTATGTTCTCAACATTGTCATTTTTATTGTAACCAAAAAAACATTGTCATTTTTATTACCCACTTTTAACAACTGGATTTATTAGTGTATAATTTGAATACAATAAAGTTGCAATATTTCTGATAACGACATGATCAGTTACAAGAGCTCATTAAGTAAACCATCAGCCCATTATTATTGGGCTTTGGAATGAATAGGCTTAACATCTACGGCCCAAAAAGTTGAATCCAACCAAATCGCCACAAGGCTCGATTGAAGCCGACCGAAGCAAAGCTGAGGTCTCATCGGAATGGTTCGGAAAAGACTCGAAGTCCTTTTTCCAAAACCAAATGGCTCACGGCTTTGACCAAAGTCATAATTCGCATCTAAAAATTTACAAAGTTAAAGAGGTGAGTGACTGAGAATGGAAAACGCGAAGTTGTTTCTGAAACCGGATTCGGCGGAGTTCCAGCGAATCTTTCCGAATGGCTCCGATATCCACGTCGCCAGGGGAAAACACTGTTTCTACGAAGATTTCGCGCTGCGAGGGATCCGAGTCGATCGATTCCAGCCTGGTTTCGTCGCCTGCACTTTTACAGTTCCTGCTCGTCTCGTGGTATGATAAAACCCTAAATCGTAGTTTCTGGTACATGTTTATCGGCGCTGGAAGTGAATCATAGTATTATGCATAAGCTTCGGATTTGCTTCATCTGTTTAATGTTCTTGTTGTTCAAATAGCATTTGATTTGGCAACTGGTACTGATGAAACAACTGTGAGCACGAAAGAGTTCGTTAATAATACAAAAATGGCGCATAGTAGTGTGACAGAAACTTGAAATTTGAGGATTACAAAAAATGCATGACTTGGTTCATGGATCACTTTTGTAATAAATGATACTCTTATAGATACGATTAAGGACGCTTTGAGCAATATCTGAATTTGGTTGGTTTGCAAGTTGTATAGGTACTTAGTTGAATTTGGATTTGTTTTGCTCGAGTAAGTAATTATGTTCAATGTAAGAGAATTCTTAAACTACGTTGGCCCTGATCTAATAGGAATTTTCTGATCTGAATTATATCGTTCAGGACAGGAATGGAAATATGTCTCCAGGAGCTATTGTAAACTTAGTCGATGAAGTTGGTGCCGCTGCTGCAATCCAATATGATGGGCAGCCAATGCCTGTTTCAGTGGACATGTCAGTTTCCTTTTTGTCCTCTGCAAAGGTCAATGTAAGCAAGCTTGTATCTGATAGTCCTCTTTTTTAAAATCTAATCGAGCATCTCTTATATAAGTTATCATTATTTTAGATAGTCATTCAGGAGTAACACTGAGAGAGTTAAAGAAAGCTTCCGACAAGAAAACGGTTCTAACCTATCTGTATATAAAATTGCAGGAAGAGCTAGAAATTACCTCAAAGCTATTAGGCCTAAAGGGAAGTTACTCAGGAACAGTTGTTGTCCTTCGGAGCAAATGTACAGGAGAAATTATAGCGGAAGGTCGACATTCCTTATTCAGCAAATCCAACAGTAGGCTCTGAATGTTTTCATATCTCACTCAGCTTTCACTTATCTCGCACTACTGTCAGATTTAGGTACTCTAGCAGCCATTCCCGTAAGTCATAATCAACCCTCGTTATGCCATTCTAGTGTCCAGGTGTTGCCAAGTTTATAAATCATAAATGTTGGACGGTCGAAACTGGCACACATAATCAAGTCCCTTACTACAGCAATGAACGGTTCATACTTCGCATGATCCTCGCCGTTGGCAGAAACCTAAACACTCGTGTTCAAACACCGCTGATCACATCATGTAAGTTGGGGCTTTCGACACATACAACGTGACAACTAGGAATCGCTTGTCCACTCTCAAAAACGCAGTAGACCCTTGCCGTTTCAGCACTTTGTCTGGTACATGTTGAAAATATCTCCAGCATGAATTTCGTTCGCAGCCGTGCACGCAGAAGCCTGAATGCGACACGTATTAATTCACTCCACATGACTCCCACCACCCATCAAAGATATTTTATCATACCAGATCTAATCTAACAAACCGTATCAATCGACCCCAACTTTACGTATTTCTCACTTCAAAATTTGGTGAACCGTCCAATTGAACCGATATCCCAATGAATGAACGAGATACGATTTTTAATCGGAGATCTGATAACTCCCGATATTTTCTCAGACTTCACTATCAACTTTTTTGCGGATGATCTTCGCTTGTATGTATTCGACTGAACTCATCTCGCATATTCCGTTCGATTCCTCGACACAGCATTTCTCTCATACTTTATATATACAACACTCGAGCCCGTCGATAGCGTCCTCGGTTCGTTTCACTGGTGAGCGCTTCTCAATTTCAGTGACTTTAGTGATTTACCCTACTTTTGTCTACTGATCGTTCCGCTAGAAATTGATTTGGGTTTATCGTTACGTATTTCAAAACCAGTAACAGACTAACATTTATTGGATTGTTTAGTTAATCGATTTTTGTTCGGAATTTGAGATTGATTTGCTAGGAAAGGAGAAATGGCGACTGCTGGAGAAACTAATGGAACCAAGGTGAAAGCAGCTCCTGTGAAAGTGGAAGCTGTTGCGCATCCTTTGGCAGAAAATGCATCTGAGATTGCATCCAATATAAGTTATCATGCGCAGTACAGTCCGCATTTTTCGCCTTTTAAGTTTGAGCCGGAGCAAGCATACTATGCTACTGCTGACAGTGTGCGAGATCGTCTTATTCATGTATGATATCTTTTGACCAGCTAATATCCGGTTATTTACAGTTTTATAGGGATATAGTTTAGGCCTCATGAGTGGGATAAACGTAAGACTGAGAGTCATTGCTTCGAAGTGACGGTTGTGTGCTTATGAGTGATTATCTGCCATTTAGTGAGATTGTTAACCAGGCTGGTTAGAATAAGCTGCGAAAGAATTTGTTGCAGATCATAATGATTGCAGATTGAGCGAATAATTTTTGAAAATATTTTGTGAAAAAAATTACTAATATATTCAAATGATGTGGACAGCAATGGAATGAGACCTATCTCCACTATCAAAAAGTTGATCCGAAGCAGACATATTATTTGTCTATGGAGTATCTTCAAGGTAGAGCATTGACCAATGCCATTGGAAATTTGAATATTCAAGACGAATATGCTGCTGCCATGAATAAATTGGGCCACAAACTTGAAGATATCACTGAGCAGGTAATAGATGCAACACAATCCAAATGAAGTTAGCTATTGAACCATCAGTTTTGCAGATTATTAAGTTGTATGTGATGACTCATTTTTCTAAGCGATTGGTTGATAGGAGAAGATGCAGCCTTGGGTAATGGTGGTTTGGGAAGGCTGGCTTCATGCTTTTTAGACTCCATGGCTACACTAAACTTGCCTGCATGGGGCTACGGGCTGAGGTACAGATACGGCCTTTTTAAACAGAGGATCACTAAAGAGGGCCAACAGGAAACTGCAGAGGATTGGCTAGAGGTTTGCATTGTACTTTTATTAGAAAACATCCTATTCTGTATGATGTGAATGACCTCTTCTAGAAACGTGCAGAAATTCAGTCCATGGGAAGTTGTCCGGCATGATGTAATTTTCCCAGTAAGATTCTTTGGTCAAGTTCAAGTTAGTGCTGATGGATCGTAAGTACCTTTTCAAGCTTAACTTCCTTTCATTAGCAACCATATTCTTTTTTCGGGATCTCTATTTCAAACTGCAAATAATGCAGACGAATTGGATTGGCGGAGAAGTGGTGCAAGCTTTGGCATATGATGTGCCGATTCCTGGGTACAAAACTAAGAACACCAATAGTCTTCGTCTGTGGGAAGCAAAGGCTAGCGCCGAAGATTTTGATCTGTTTCAATTCAATGATGGGCAATATGAATCTGCCGCACATCTTCATTCAAGTGCTCAGCAGGTTGGCTAATAGTTAAAACTTTCACTTTTTTCTAGAAGATTGCATGACACTTTGTCTGCAGTGCTGTCTTTGCACTTTACGGGAGACTGCAAGAAGGCTGATTATCACGGCCCAAACAGTGACAAGCATTAATATTTCCATGGGTTAACAGTTTTTCTTGACTGCAGATTTGTGCTGTTCTGTACCCTGGGGATGCTACAGAAAATGGGAAACTACTAAGGCTGAAACAACAGTATTTCCTATGCAGTGCATCTCTCCAGGTAATGTAGTTTCTTTAACACTTACAAGTTGGTGATGTGATATGTAATTGAGTATCATTTAGTCTCGTTTGTTAATTGTTATGTTTTTCCCTCCATCCTTTTCCAGTAAGCTGATGTCGAGTTACTGTAGGACATTATTTCAAGATTCAAGGAAAGAAAGGGTGAAAACAAGTGGCAGTGGTCTGAGTTTCCCGAAAAGGTGGCAGTGCAACTAAATGATACTCACCCCACCCTCGCAATTCCAGAACTCATGCGTTTACTCATGGATGTTGAGGGACTAGGATGGGATGAGGCTTGGAATGTAACGACAAAGTAAGACTGGTCATGGTTGCATTGGGAAGTAATTACATGATATGCACCAATACCTAGCTGATGGTTTCTAAAATAACAATACAGAACTGTTGCCTATACAAATCACACCGTCCTTCCAGAAGCACTTGAGAAGTGGTCTCAAGCTGTAATGTGGAAGCTTCTTCCTCGACACATGGAAATAATTCAAGAAATTGACAGACGGGTATGCTTCTAAATACACCTCGGTCTTTCTTATGGCTCATACATTCAGTGACTAAAATTGTTACCTTTTGCAGTTCATTCAACTAATAAACTCTACCAGACCAGATCTTGAAAGCAAGCTTTCTAGCATATGTATAATGGATAACGATCCTAAGAAGCCAGTTGTTCGGATGGCAAACCTTTGTGTGGTTTCAGCACATACAGTAAGTAAACATCCTTCATAAATTCACTTATTGATGTGAACATGCTTGTGTCTTGTAAGTGGTGAATGATATCATTATGTTTTGTCTATTTGACTATTTCTTATTATTCTGTACGCCAAACCCTTGTTTTGGCCATATGCATTTATATTTTTGTGTATTTTAGTATGAGTTTTATTTGCCTTCAAGTGTAATATACTAATGGCCATTATACAGGTAAATGGTGTTGCTCAATTACACAGTGACATCTTGACGTCAGAGCTCTTTGCAGACTACGTTTCTATATGGCCAACTAAATTCCAGAATAAAACAAATGGCATAACCCCCCGCCGGTGGCTTCGGTTTTGCAGCCCTGAGCTTAGTAGCATTATTACCAAATGGCTGAAAACTGATGAGTGGGTTACCAATCTTGATCTACTAACAAATCTTCGGCAGGTAAATATATATTTAAGGAAATGTATGTTTACCATTATCGTTCTCCTCACTGCAGAAAATTGTATTTCTTTTTTAGTTTGCTGACAATGATAGTCTCCAAGCCGAATGGGCTGCAGCTAAGATGGCTAACAAGCAGCGTTTAGCTCAATACATGTTGCAAGTCACTGGTGTTCAAATAGACCCTAACAGTTTATTTGACATACAAGTCAAGCGCATCCATGAATACAAGAGGCAGCTCCTAAACATTTTGGGAGCAATCTACCGGTACAAGAAATTGAAGGTATGAATCTCGATTTATGTTACACTGGTCACTCGTTCTCTCTTTTATTATGCATTGTGACGTTCTGTTCTGAGCCTGTAAAAATATATTGGTAGAGTTGTTTTAACAATCAAGGCATCCCATCAATATTCAAATGACACTTTATGTCGTTGAGTTTCAGTGTTTCTATTTTCAAAAATAGATTTTTTTATTGGAATTTGGATGCTTCAACAGGAGATGAACCCAGACCAGCGGAAAACGATGACTGCAAGGACCATTATGATTGGAGGAAAAGCGTTTGCAACTTACACAAATGCTAAAAGAATTGTGAAATTGGTCAATGACGTTGGATCAGTGGTAAATAATGATCCTGATGTCAATGAGTACCTCAAGGTGAGGAAGTAACTTTATCATTGCAGTCTATATATCCTGATGGTGATGATATGTAGTCTTTACATATAACTTTTATGCATATTTTTTCTGTCGTCTACTCAAATGAATAACTATTTACTTTCAGTAATCAATAAATATATGTTTATCATGTTTCAGGTGGTGTTTGTGCCAAACTATAATGTTTCTGTGGCTGAAATGCTTATTCCAGGCAGTGAGCTTTCGCAACATATAAGCACAGCAGGCATGGAAGCAAGCGGTACAAGCAATATGAAATTTGCACTCAATGGCTGCCTCATCATAGGCACATTGGATGGAGCCAATGTGGAAATCAGGGAAGAGATTGGGGAGGACAATTTCTTTTTGTTTGGGGCAACTGCAGATCAAGTGCCTAGGTTGCGTAATGAAAGAGAAGCTGGACTGGTAATTCATCGCTACCTCAGTTTTTTGTTTGGAGAATTGGTTTTTGGTATTCGACAACTGCTATAACTTCGAGTACTTCAATTGTTAGCCAATGCCCTGATGCTTTCTGTTTGAACATATATATACTTTGTCCTTTACAAGCTTTGGCCAGATGGGATGCATGTCTGCTTTCAATTGCTTTTTTTTGTCTGGAAAATCTATTTATCGTAGTCCTTTTATGTAAACACAGTTCAAGCCAGATCCAAGGTTTGAAGAGGCGAAGCAATTTATTAGAAGTGGAGCCTTTGGTAGCTACGATTACAATCCCCTCCTCGACTCACTGGAAGGAGATTCTGGTTATGGTCGTGGGGATTACTTCCTTGTTGGGTATGATTTCCCAAGTTACATGGATGCTCAAGAGAGAGTAGACCAAGCCTACAAGTATGAGCTTAATCCCTGCCTTCCTATTCAGATGACTTGCAAATACATTTTCTTTCTTTTTACCTAATTGACATATGGATCATTGCAGAGACAAGAAACGATGGCTAAAAATGTCTATCATGAGCACAGCTGGGAGCGGCAAATTTAGTAGTGACCGCACTATCTCACAGTATGCCAAGGAAATATGGAATATCGAACAGTGCCCTGTCCCTTGAATCACTCTGGCGTCTTTGTGCACAGCTGCTACTTCAGTGGCACTTCAACTCGGTATCAGGCAGCATAATGACTAGTATCTATTTGGTAAATAAAAGCAGCTATGTGCTTATCTGCTATGTAACCCCTTTATACACATTGCATCAGCTTTTCAACAATCTTCCCTACAATTTAAATTTTACTGATGCCTATCTAAAAACAACGCCACACCCAAAAAACCAAGCTCATACTACCTTAGAAAACTCCTACAGAATAGACCAAACCTCCTTGCAATCAGACTGTTGCATGTTCGAACCATTGGGCTGCAAATGGGCTTATTTATCGGGCCCGATATATTTTACCAAACAAAATTTCCCAATTCCAATTGAGCCCCTCCCTCGTTGCTTCATCCTTAAACCCTAATTTTGCTTCTTACTCCTTTCGATTCTTCTCGGTTAACTTCGCGTTTGATTCAAACTCCTCGATCTTCGTAGCGGTTAGTCATCAAACTGAATGCATTCCGATTGCGTAATTGATTGGTGATGATATGTATTTCGTTGTTGTTGATTACTTTGTTTATTGCTTTCTGGCATTTGTTGAGCGAATTGTTCCTTGTTCAATTATTGGATTCTTTTACTGAATGTTAAATTTGTTTCAGGTAAGAAATGGCCGCACCTGGGATGGATAAAGAACAGGTACTTTTTCAAAGCTGTGTTATGATTGGTTTCGAATAGTTGTGTACTGAAGTGTGTTAGAGTCTAATTGGCTTTATGCTTGCAGATTTTTGGTATGGCTGAGAAGGAGATGGAGTACAGAGTCGAGTTATTTAACAAGTAAGGTTTCCTATTCCGGGTATAGAGTTGTGTGATATATTTGTAGGTTGATTTACAATGAAATAATATAATAGTTTTATGTAAGTATTGAAATTTTCATTGCAAGTATAGTTTGTATAGCTTTAGTGCAGTACTTTGCAGTTTGAGGTTTCATTAATTCAGTGGTGTGTTGCATAACTCTATGTTTACTCTTTTTGTATTTGTTCTCACAAACCATTTTCAAAGTTGCAACTTTTTCCATTGGAGAGCTTTGTTGTTTTCGTGTCGTGAAATGTGGGATATTTAAGTTTCATACGTTCATGCTTAGCATCTGTAATGTGTATGCTACTACGCCTATGATCTAGTGTATGTCTTGGCTACCAATATTTCGCATTTAGCCCATATGGTCATTGGCACATTGATTAAAGAGTTGATTCCGCTGGTGGTAAATTGTCGTGCCAGAAGTTTCCCATCATTGATTTAGAGGATTTAGCTGTTATGGTAGGCGACTGAGAACACATTAGGTTGGCGTTCATCCCTGAGAGCTGGGGACTTCTTATATTTATAAGATGAATGAATTAAGATTGAACTGTTTATCACCCATCTATAGCATCTTGTTTCAGTTTGACTTGCTGACAATCTGTTGATCCGTCACTTAAACCAGCAATTAATTCCAGGCACTAGCATAGATCAGAGTACTGCACCATACTTTTATCATTAATTGTTCGTTAACATCTATCGTACTGTTCTTTCAGGCTCACTCAAACTTGCTTCAGCAAATGCGTTGACAAGAAGTAAGCACTTTAAATTCTCCTCTTGTTTGTTTTACATGTCTCAGAGTCCAGATGGTATAAATAATTGCTAAATTTTCATTTTTCAAAACTCACTATGCTTTTGTTAATTCAGGTACAAGGAGAACGAACTCAATATGGGTGAGAACACATGTATCGATAGATGCGTTGCAAAATATTGGCAGGTATGCATCCAATTCATAGCATTCTTTTATATGACATTGTCATAGGTCACATGTTGTACACCCTCACAATAAATTACCAAATGTCCATTTACTATCCAATAAACGAGTCACTATCATTCTTGCTACCTCAGGTGACTAACCTGGTCGGGCAGCTTCTTGGTTCTCAGCGGCCAATGTGATTCTCGAGATAACATCATTGCGCAGTTATTTTCTTATCTTTGCAACGATCTGACGTATTGCTGCTCAAAAAATAATGCATCTTGTCTTGATAACTTTAAGAGCCACATTTTGTTCTTAGGGTAACATGTTCCATGGCTGATCAATGCCTATAGTGTACCGTATAATGGTTTATTCATCAGTGACTTTTTTTGTCTTCATTGAATTTACTGTTTGTTACACTGACAAAAGAAAGAACTGCTCTGGAGATTTGAAGTCCTTTTTAATAGACATAATTTAATTGAGAACACATGAACACAATTCTGAAACAACAAACAGCCATGGCCAATGAAGTTGTAGCCAAAGAGCTAAAATAGGTATAAAGGGCTGCGAACTGGAAAACTAATGCACGGGTTTCAAGGATAGGACCTTTTGGCGTCCAAATCTTGACCGTATTTGAGTGTTTCCTCAGCATCATTTTCCATTCCAAGACTAAAAAGAGCGACTGCTTGTAGGTAAAGGCTGTAGGCCATTCAGGAAAGACTAGTTGTGCTTGCATTGCATCCCTCAGAGCTTCCTGTGGTTTTTCAATCATCAAGTAGCACAAACAACGTCTTGCAATGCTGTGGGTGATGCCGTTGTCCGACTATCAATGAACTGTAAAAAAGAAAATTTAATGGTGATAGCTAATAGCACTCGAGGAGTTATTAACCCACTGGCTGAGTTTGGTTTGTGGTATACAAGTCATTCAGCCTTCTACATTTTGCAACTCATGTGGAACACTCTGGAAAAATTGACTTACATCAGTATAACTAGTGACCGCAGTGATGAAATCTTTGACCCGGAAGGCCCCGTCAGCTCGCCTCTTGGAGCTCAATGTATCCTGTATTTTATTGGTCCACATTTGAAAGGATACCTGCAAAAATACAAAGGGAAGTAAGATGATTCCAAGAACAGCAACCAAGACTGTTTTATAAAGACTGACAATGACAATGCAAAGAAGGAATGCTTGATCCAGTATTTACATAAAAATTAATGTAACGTTGATCCAGAAGAAAGCACTAACCTCTGTTGCGATTCCTGCGTCATCCTCGTAGCCAATCTTTTCTAATATCTCATGAATTGCAGTGAGGTCTCCTCTAGAACAAGCTTCCCCAAGAGGTGACATGGCTTTGGTTGGGGAGGCTAATCCATGAGCGATGCCCAACAAAGCATGTGAGGGAGCCTGAGCAAGTATATGAAATGAATCATTTAAAGTATTCTACTCAAGACTGTTTTTATTTTCACGCTCAGGTAGCAATAACCAACCTCAGTCTCTTTCTGAAGCGGAACGAGAGAACTAAGAAGTGCCTTCGTATTTGGTCTGTCTCGAGGTTCATACTCTAGACATCGAGATGCTAATCTAACTAATTCGGTTTTGTCACCATTCAAAACATTAGCATCTAAGCAAGAATCCATCAGCGCTGCATAGTTCTTTCCACGTATCAGATCAAGTGCCTGTAAGGTGACACATTTGCATATTGATATCTGCTTCGAGGAACTAAAGATCGAACTAAAGTTCTATAACAAAGTCAGTTCAAGCCACTTAAAAGATAGAGCAAAACTTACATGACTCGGAGGTATATGTTTGCCGCTAAGAAGATCAAGCAACAAAGTTCCGAAGCTATAGACAACACTTTCAGGTGTCACTCTTCCTGAGCAGAATCAGGTCAGCTTTGTGTTAGCATTTATCATTAGGAAAGCCATAGAAGATGTGAATGTGACAAGGATCATAAAACAGAAAAGCTTACCAGTCTTCAAATATTCGGGTGGAGTAAATGCCAAATTTGTGCTGTAACTCTTGCCATCTCTGCTATTTTTCATCAATCCAAAGCACGATAATCGTGGGTTACCATCCTGAGATAGAGTCCAATAAGCGAGAATTCAAGAAAAATGGATACACAGATCAATAATAAAATGAAAAAACCCATAGAAAACATAATGAACCTTATCAAATAATATTCGATAAGCATTAAGATCATGGTACAGCGCCCTTCCTTTACTGCTGCAATAATCGAGGGCTTGTGCAAGAAAATATGCAACTCTCATCCTCATAGCCCATTTCATTGGCTGTGTCTCCCCTGCAATAGCCGTCCAAAGTCCAAACATACTAAAAACCAGATACATCCCTAATTCCTACAATGTAAATGCACACAAACAATCTTACAGTGAAACAGATGCTTCGACAGTGTCTCATGAGGCATAAATTCGGCGACCAGCAGTCGCTCATCTCCTACATAGCAACATCCAATCAGATTGGCCAACTTGTTACTCCTCAACTGCCCAACGGCTCTAGCTTCATCCTAGGATAAAACACATGTGCAGAACCTTTTACGTCATGTTGATGATGCGAAACAATAAGAGGAGCTATATACAACAGAGACACTAACCAAGAACTGGCGGGCATCAGGCCAAGCAGACTTATGAAATCGCTTAACAGCAATCCATACATGATCATGATCATCATCATCATCATTCTCTTCCAGCTTTCCTTTGTACACAACATTAGGAGATTTCTCACCGTGCTCAGAGACAATGTTGTCCCTACTGAAACCATCCGTGGCCGCCCTCAGCTTGTCCAAACTGTACTCTTTGAAAGTAGGCTTAATCGATGGTTGTCCAACTTCTCCTGTAATCCATAAGATAACAAAACACAACTCAACAAACATAAAAATCATATTTTTTCTAATAAATGAGAAAACACGAAAATACCTGGTAGAGGTTTGGATAGCTCGAGATGGGTTTTGAAGCCAGCGTGCCAAAAACAAAACCCAAAACTGGAACAACCAGCCCCCATTTCCAAACCCTAGAAATGTTGATAGAAAAAGATGGTTGACGAAGTAAGCTGCTCTCTTCTGCCTCTCTACTATTCCACGCTCATTCAAGCTGAATCCGACACAAGCAGAGGTTTAGGGCTTTCTCACGTGATCCGTCTCCGATTTGTCTGCTCGGTCATCATCAACAACACACACGCCACAGATTCGAATCGTAAAACAGAAATTAGTAAATATATAAATAATTGTTTTTGTACCTTCAACCGGTCAGACAAGTCAACATCGTACTCCTGCTTGCACACTCATCATCATCGCCACCACCAACACTCTTTACAACAACTTCATCTTCCTCGTTTTTCTTCTCTGTTTAATTTTAAATACTCCCTCTGTCCCTGTGAGTTTGTCCAAAAGCACCATTTGCACGCAAATTAAGATAGAAAGAAGGTATAAAATATGTGATTGAGAATAAATGAATAATAAGTAAATGAGTGAAAAAGTAGAATGTGTGGAGGAGAATAAAGGAAAGTGGACAAACATTAGGGGACGCTAAAAAAAGGAAAGTGGACAAACTTAGCGGGACAGAGGGAGTATAATTAATCGCGTTTGTAGGCGCGTTGCATCCAACCGTTTAGATAGACACGTGTCGGTATCTGAGTATTTATCTTGTTAAGACTTAAGTCTACTTATTATTATCCTTAATTTTCGCTAATAAGGATATAATCTAATCAACTTATACTTTGGTCAATTTTGACAACGCTTGGTTTGGTGGGATGCTCGATACTGGTATGCGGTGTGTTGGGCCGTGTTGCTCGAGGCCCAACAAGCCAGACACATACTACTGGCCCAATAAGAATTTAAGTAGAATAATCATTTACTGAAAATCGATTGATTAATCTGTAACACTAATCACAATCAGACAATCTCAACAACAAGTATTAACTACGAAAGGTACAATGTCCAGTCTTTCAAGTTTCAAACCAAACTCCACGCCAGGGACAGTTATCTCCTGCTTCGCATTTAACTGTGTACTATTTTTCAACGGTCAGGATTTAACACGAGCAAGTACAACAATGATATGATGACACGTGGAAGTATGACTCTGTGTTTGGCGCGGCATGAGACAAGTCAGTGCTGTTTTTTTCGAAGAGTAAGACGAGTTCAGGACACCATAAGATCGTAAACCGAATCTGGCCGCAAGTTCAAAACTTCATCAACGAATTTTCAATTTAGCGAAAACCCAGTTGATGGAATGGATCACGAGCATCATCACATGATGGACGGCACCAATACCACCACGACGATGTCTCCACACAAAATGATGATGCTCATGACGTTCTTCTGGGGATCTCATGCTGAGATTCTGTTCTCAGGATGGCCAGGAACTAACAAAGGGATGTATATTTTATCCCTGTTTGTCATCTTCGCTTTGGCGGTTTTGGTGGAGTGGATTTCACACAGTAATTTTATCAAACAGGATGCGGGCAACAAGTCAGCTGGGCTGTTACAGACTCTGCTTCATGGGCTGAGGATGGGGTTAGCTTATCTGGTTATGCTGGCTGTCATGTCCTTCAACGCTGGGGTTTTTCTGGCGGCTGTTTGTGGGCATGTTGTCGGATTTTTTATTTTTGGGAGCAGGTTCTTTAAGAAGTATTCTCCTGCTGAGGGGAAGACTGTTGATTTGCCTCCAATGAGCTGCTGAAAGCCTGAAACAATACTATGGTTTCAGATTGCAGTTTTTGTGGAATGTGGATTATGTTTTACTTTCCGAATTCTGAATAAGATGATGATCTTCATAAAGTTGAAGTCTTTAATAGGAGTATTTTATGTATAGTTTGTTTGATTGGCTTGTTAATTTTTAGAGTGTTTTGCTTGATACCTGAATCAAATATACCTGTTTTTGTAAAGATCTCGATTTGTTTATGGAAGTTACAGACATATGTTGCGTGTTGTTCTCGAGTCTTGTTCTAAGTGCGAGTTGCGAGCGTTCTGTAGTACAGTATTTTTTGTGATTGTGCGAAATTCAGCTGATGTAGTGATACTAAATGTTTCTGGCTCTTTAAAAGTCAGTTATTATATCCCATGAAAAGTCAATTATTTGGTTTGTCAATTTTGTCGAGAATAAGTGAAGGTATATATTTGTGGCTTGAGATTGCTTTTCATACAGTTGAGGCATTCAATCAGCAATACTTTATGAATGGAATGATATGATTTAGTGGCTCCGTCAAGAATCAGCCGACAGCTGAACTAGTTTCAGCTGGCCAATATGCAGAAGTGTTCCCCAGCTGACCTGGAATTCAGTCTGACATTTAAGCTTTGATGTATCTGGGATCAAATTGTGAGTATTTACATGGAATTTATGTTTTATCGGGTTAAATATTTGTTAGAATAAATTTTGTATGTGTATTGATCATAGTCAAATAACTGCGGAATTGTTTGAATGAATTGTGTATGAGGTATGCCAGGGGTTCTGCGGGGTAGGTTAGAGGGGAATAATTTAATTGGCTTGAGAATGGGGGTTGTCCATTCCTTGACCAATTTTTTTTTTTAAAAAAAAAAAAAAAATTGTGTATGAGGTATGCCAGCACGTTATTTTTGTTATGATGGAGTAGATTGTGTTCCTTTATGCTCAGTACTGTAAACAATTAAGGCATAATCAACAGATCGTGTTTGCAGCTCGACACAGTGCAAATATAGCATAACACAAGTGAGAGTGCGAAGGAGAGAAGTATGATCCACTTTTAAGGGCTGAAGGTAATGCTTCTATTTTAAATGCAGAATTAGACAAAGTTTTATACTTCTATATATTTATAAGAAGTTGCAGTCTTGAATAGTTACATCTATTCAGATACGCAGGCTTGTTAAAATTTTCATATAGTTTGACTGGCGGCTTAAAATGGTGCATGTTTTATATAAATTTGGGATAAATTGGTGGCCTTAGCCTGACTGAGATTACTTTGCTCACAGTTGAGTAACTAACAATGGAGGCAAATAAGGAGTCATTGCCATTGAAACAGACAGCTGCAGTCTGCGCAGCTTATGTGGTCAGAAATGAGTCATTTTTAACATCAATTAAGTCGTTGTAATATAGTGGTAAGTATAGTTGTAGTATTGTTTTTTTGGTGCAGTCAACGTTGAAACGCTACGCATGCTTTTTGTTCTGGAATCTGATTCGTGATGTTGCATGATTCCTTAGATGCCCTATATTTCTAGTTCTGTCGAAAAGGTAGACCAAATTCAGATTCCAAGCGATCGTGAGAGAACATCTTTGCATAGATGTAAACGTAAAGGCGGTCAACAACAATACGAGTAGTAGGATTACAAGCAAATTGTTAGTGTAGGAGATACCCAAGGATGATATCTTTATTTCATGAAAACTCATTCTTCCAACTACAACAAGATCACACATCACAAGGAGCGGTAGCTAGCAAGCTCAACTCTGCTTCCCTGTGATCTATTCTCTAAAACTCACACACGCGACGAACCCATACGAGATAGATATCGCAACATATTGTAAAGATAGTTGCTTTATAAACACTACTACATATTTCCATAACACTAGCACCCTCCCTATGTTATAACACCTTTCTCCGTCCGAGGTAGAAGAAGGTTCTAACTTCTAAGGTCCAAGGACGGACACGAAATCCTGCAGGAATAAATTTGAACAAAGTACAACACATACAAATGCAAGCCTTGGTTAGGGGATTGTATCAAAAACATTAACTTAGATTTCTGTGTTTATACCTTTGCAAATAAACAGGAACTCCGTCTTCCTTGGACCGGCAAGGTTCTAATAATAAAGAGAACCTGCGTACACGGTAATAAATCGGAATCAGATTATGTTTGCAGAGATTAGAATTGTCATGATAAATATAGTTTAACCACAACCAACCTTGCCACCAATTTCCTCTAGACGCTCCCTGTGAATTGTTCCCATTGGAATCATCATCTTCTTTGTCCTTCTTGTACTGCATCAAACACCATGAATATATACAAACATTACTCCTAGTTCATCTTAACTAGGGTTAATTATGAGTAGGAGTAGAACTGTAGAAGTGTAGAACACAATCAACACACTTACGCTAGTGCGTGGTCCAGCGGAATTAGTGGTGGAGGAGCTGGAGGAGTATACTTCTTGTCCACCATAATAGAGTGATGAACTCAGGTGACAAGGCTGCCCTTTTTCTAGCTGACCCATTCCTGCAATTTACTCGCACAACAGATCCCTCAAAACCCATTCAAATGATCTAATAAAAAAAAAACACATGTTAAAGATGCGATTTTTATCAACCTGAAGATCCCTTTTTAGATCCCCAATCCTGTTGCTGGCCCTGTAAATCAAAATCTCAGTTGTAACAATCCAACATATCTTACAACAACCTAAAGGTCTGATCTTTAATGTGAAAATTATGATGAGAGGATATACACTCACAGTGCCTTCTTGAGAGAACATGGATGCAAAGATCCCGGCAGAGGATGATGATGATCTCTGGGACTCACCAGACCCAAAAAGCTCAGAAGTGAACGAAGAAGAAGATGATGACGAACCAGATTTCTTCTGTCCCTCCATTGATTCAAATTCAAAATAGATCTAAGCAAAAAAAGCAGACTATTTTACCACACGACCGAAAACCTCTTCAACTTCCTTAAAGCTTCTTTTTTGTCTCTGAAACCTGACAAACAAACTGAGATTGATGAACAGCAGAATACAAACGAGAAACAGAAAAAACCAAATGGATAAGACTTGAAGAAATAGAGCAGTAGAATTTAGCAGTGTCAGCTGACACAGAGAAAGATGGGACGAGAGGAGGGACCCTCCAACAGACCTCACGTGCAGCTCTTCTGTTCTGGAGATCTGAAGATGGCTGAGAAAGGCTATGTGCTTTTTTAGTGTTAGTTGGGGATCTTTGAGTGCATAGATTCCTCCGCTTTTTTCGAACGCTGTAGATTCTTCAGGGATTTAAACTGTTTTATTTTACTATCACGACAGAAAATAGGAGAGAAATATAATTATTTTTGCAGTTTTGTTTTTTGATCTTATCTTTTAGTATTTTATTTATGGAATTATAAATTAAATGAGTAAGTATTTATAGAGTTGGATTCGAAAGAGACATATAAATTTAGTGAAACATAAGAACGCAATCTTGGCCGTTGATTTGATTAATTTGACGGTTAAAATTAAAGTTAGTTTTTAATTAATTGGGTTGTTGGATTTGCAAAAAACATGGGCGGTTGGTGATTGACGATTATCAATATCAACCGTTGGATTGATAAAAATCAACACGTCCTTCCGTGTCCTCCTATATATATTTTGACCAACTTAAAGAAAATGATTCGTTATGATTGCATTCTTGTTTTGTTGTAAAGTAACCAATAATATGAATCGTCAGATTACTAAATAAAAAATAAGACGTTAAACGGAATTTTTCAGTGGACAAAACATCAGTTTGATTTTTTACTAATGACCATGCTCACAAGCAACAAGATAATTCAGCACAAAACAAAGTCTATCAGAATCTGAATACTTGGTCATACCCGTCGGAGTTTTAAGTCCTCTCTTATGCACTCACCTTGGCTGTGTTTTCCTGCATAGCTCAGAGTGAGTAGAGCTTCTGTTTATATCCAGTCTTCTCGTGATGAATAGTAAATTACTTAAGTTCGTCTTTTAGGATCGATATGCAGGAGTTGAAGAAGCTGCATATAGCATAATAAATAGCTGCTGTTAGACATATCAGCATGGTAGTGTAGTGAAAGCTCAGAACTGTAATCAGATCAAGCATCTATGTCTACTAAGAATACAAATGTATATATATACCGAGGAACACAAGTCAAAGATAAGGAACCAAAGAACATTACCATGTACACTGACAGTGTTCACCATATGATAATCTGTGGAATGACAGTGAGTATACCAAATGTATATTTGTTTGAGCCATTTGGCAAATAACTTAATAGAAAGCTACAGGAAGTTTAGATGAGCATATATTGACCAGAGATTTGGGTTAGTCAATGTATCGAAACTGAGGATTGTCACAAATTAAAGTAAGAGATCGATAATGCATTCAGTTAGCTTCTACTACGACATCTTAATGCCCGAGTAAGTGATAACACTCGGACAACTCTAGTCTAGCATCACCAAAACAACACGAGAAATTGGCAGAAAAAGAGTTGAATGGGTGTGTACAGAAGCAATTCAGTTGTATAACGGGATAAAAGTGAAATAAAAACAAACCTTAGCGTGCCCCAAAGATCTCCTCAGGAGGGTCATAAACATGTCGATCAGGAAATATCTCCTCAAAGTCTTGTTTGACTCGGTTTCTCAATAGGGGATGGGGAAGTAGGCCCTTCAACAAAATCCTGAATGGTAACTCTTCTGGTGGATCTGGTGAATTTTTCATATCTTCATAAACATTCATTGCATCAGCCGGAGAACCATACTTAAGGAATCCCCTGATCACCTCTGTATATGTCTGAGAATCAGGGTATAAATCCTCCTTCCTCATGCTTTCCCACAGTTCCATGGCATCCTCCATTTGCTTACTTCTTGCTAATGCGATAATCAAATCTTTGTAAAGGTACACATCAGGCTTATACCAGTCCTGTTTTCGAATCACCTTGAAAATCTGCTAAAACAGTAGCAAGGATGATCGTAAGATGGTAAGGTGTTTGAGTATTTAAGCATACGGATGACATATATGCAGTGATTCTTAGTAAAACATGCACTAATTAAGTACTTGGGTAAAAGCAAACATGCAACATTAAATATTCAAAACAAGCTAAAAAGTGCGCAAATTGCTGGAATGCATGAGGCATGAAAGATGCAGCTTTAATGAGCATAGACTACAGAGTATAATGTTCCAGAAGGAAACAAGATAGAAGGCTAAACTATAACACAAATCAAGTGAAAGGAGTAAGCAGCTATGAGATACTATTGTGCAGTAATATGGAAAGATAAAGAACCTTAACGGATAAAGAGACTTCCTCCTGGCGCTCAAGTTCAGTGAGAACAGCTATCAGATCCATCTTTAAAAGTCTCATTACATGACTTTTAATAAACTTTTCAAGCAGGTCCTCGTCATTCTTAAATCTTTTCAAGCCTTGTACCACAAACAAAGCTTCTTTGCCAATAAGTTTCTTACCACGCCACAATGGCCCTCTCGGCCTTCCGTCATGATAGTGTCTGACCATTTTTGGCATTTCAAAGTAACAGGTTTCCTTAGGCGAAACATTTGAACAAGTGGATACAGCTACTCCTGTTGTCGGTGCTTTAACTAGATCCTTGAGAAACAACGAGGCCCAAATGGGTAATCTTGATTTTAATGCTGCCCGAACTGCCATCAAATCCTACACCAAACGTCACTCACGCTTAATGTTCAAGTACAACACCCAGCAGTCCAGAAAGCATAATCCACCAAATTTTACGAAATCACTGAGTTACATACAATTACTGAGCTTTCTTCCAAAACACGGTCATAAAGGGTACAGAGCCTAGCACACTACATTACAAAAAACATACAACAGTAAATGAATACCAGTAGTACAAGCAAGTAACCTTACTTACAGCCTCCAATTATGCAATGTTACAAGAGAATGGTGTCAAGGTAATCGAAGAATCTCAGTGAGGCAATACGTCGAGCATGTGGTGTGCACAAATGTTAAACACCTAAACAAACAAGCAACCAAACGCAATATTAACTAAAACACTTCAACCCCAAATCTGGAAGAATGAAAAAGATACAAATAAGACCCACTCGAACCTCTATGCATATGTTGTCGGAATAAGGTCTTTTAACACTGCTCAGCAAGATGCACCGATCGTCTTAAACCCTACTCGACTCGTGCCCCAAGCCAAAGAAGTTATTAATAATAGTTTAGCGACGAATTAGCGACGGTATTGGCAACGAAAAGTATTAAGCCTTGTACACACTAGTCTTTAGTCATGCCTTTTCTAAGATAGAAACTGGAGAGGATGACAAGTCTTTGAAAAGGGATATCTTACCAAGTGATCAAATATTACATTATGGCAATTGAGCAACACAATGACTGAGCTCAAAAAGTGGTTGAAATGTCATGGATTTACATAGCTTTTTTACATTAGGCATTTGCAACATTAAATTTACAAAGCCTTCCAAAACCTCTTGGCAGAAATCTACCACATTGTAAGCAACAAAGCTCTAGCAGCACAGGAGGCAGCTGCCTTGCTTCCCGGTCAAGGCACTAACATCAATATTGCTGATTCCCTCCGGCAGCCTAAAGAAAAGAAGCTGCTGTTCCGACTTCCGACTAAATACGCTTATCACCACATGTTTGTTTTTTCACAGTGAACATTTTCTTCATCAAACAAGATCAAGGCAATGACCCAATTGCCACAAGATTGTTTGCATCCCAAGAAATATTTCATTTGACAGTCTGGAAAATTGCATGATTTTAATAATTGAAAATAATGAAAAAAAGTCTTGTTTGTGTTATAAAAAAAGATTCAGTTGGAATGTTGGATAGGCAGAGCAGAAGATTCAAAACTCAAAGATTGAATTTTTCTCTTTCAAATTCTGAAAAAGATATTGTAAATTACTTGATGACAGCAAACATCGAAAGTCTTCATCAATCTCTAAGCTTTTAGCTTGGCTTCTCCGCCCTGATCCACATTCATCGGTTTCAACAAACCCTCTTGTCTTTTTTCTGACTTTTGGGATAATCGTAGCGGATTTGGGATTGTGGGGTTGTTGAATTTTGAGGAGCGAAAGAGAGAGGGACTTGAAGTAGATCTGATGGCGCAAGTGGCGGCGGAGATGGACCCAGTGGTGCTGGATGATATAATTGACCGGTTGTTGGAGTTTCGGAATTTGAGGCCCGGTAAGCAGGTGCAGCTTATGGAATCGGAGATCCGACAGCTTTGTAATTTTTCTAAGGAGATTTTTCTTCAGCAGCCATCACTGTTGGAGCTTGAAGCTCCCATTAAGATCTGTGGTCAGTTTTTTGTTCGATTTTCAGGCCTTTGGTATTTGCTTTCTGCAAAATTTTAGGGTTTCTTTGATTGATACAGTTATGTTCAAGCTGCCTAAGGTAAGTTGTGTTGAATGAAAGTCGGGTAAAACTTTTGGTTGCTTGGCTTTTGATAATTTCTGACCTTTTACTAGTAAGTTATGAGATTTTTTTATTTGGGTGCTGTTTAGGCGAGTGCTGCGTCAATTTGGATTGCACACTTCTGTTTTTATGGGTGCTTTCGATAATTTCTATCATTCTATGTTTGAGCTGTTAGTTTATTTTCGCAATTTGCGTACTTTCTTTGATTTGAGCTTGTGTTGTTTTCTGATCATGCCCTCATGCTCAAATTTATTGAAAAAATAAAGGTCTTCTGTGAGCAATAGACCTCTGTAAGCTAGTAAATGCGGTACTTTGAAAAGGTAGTTGGGATTCCCTTTTGAATTACATCCAACCTCTAAACAAGTGATGGTATGTTGCTCAACTATGAGGCTATGAAATTTAAAAGTGAGAGATGCCCCATTTGTTTCCCATACCTTTAAGTAACTATATTCTCAAAACCTGTCGTTTGTTCATAAATTGATCTGATAATAAAATATGTTGTTGTGAGTTAGGTTTCTATTAGAAACAGGTTGATGAATGAAACTGTCCAAATTTGATTTTATTGTTGATGTTTTAAAACATATTCATGTGGGTTTGCATTGACATTTTAACAACTGAAGAAAATTTCCTAACTTTTAGGCATTCATATGAGAACTTTGCCATGTTATGTTATTTTTCCCGTTGTAAACATAGACGGCGGGTTATTATATATTCTTAATTATTGTATGCATTCCAAAACACCTCACTGAACTACGTTGCACGAACAGTGAGACTTCTGATAACTGTATTGATTTTTAATTATTGCTGCTGCATGCCATTTTATCAAGATTGTAGCATTTTTACAGGGAATTATTGGACTGTTCAAGTATTTTGCTTAACTGAGCCTGTGTTGATTATGTGTTTATAATGGTTTTCATTTAGTAACTCTGGCTGCTTATTTTGTATGAGTAAATGCTGCACAATCGAATATGTAACTGGGTCATGACAATAATTGGGATGATTAAGATGTAAAAATGTTGATTCTTGGTGTGTAACTGTTTGAAGGTGGATAAATTTCTTTCCTTTGATCGGTAACTATCGTGTCCTCTTATAAATATACTTCTATACAGTGCATCTGAAGTGCTGGATCTCTTCATGTATATTTCAGGCGACATTCATGGGCAATACGGCCACCTTCTACAGCTATTTGAATATGGTGGTTTCCCGCCCCAAGCTAATTATTTGTTTCTTGGAGACTACGTTGATCGAGGGAAGCAAAGTCTAGAAACCATATGCCTCTTGTTAGCATACAAAATTAAGTATCCAGAAAACTTTTTTCTATTGAGAGGGAACCACGAGTGTGCTTCTATCAACAGAATCTATGGATTTTACGATGAATGCAAGCGTAGGTTTAATGTAAGGCTTTGGAAAGTCTTCACAGAGTGTTTCAATTGTCTGCCGTTAGCTGCGCTAATAGATGACAAAATACTGTGCATGCATGGAGGTCTTTCTCCTGATTTGAAAACTATGGATCAGATTCGGGACTTGACTCGTCCAACAGATGTCCCGGAATCAGGATTGCTTTGTGATTTACTTTGGTCAGATCCAAGTAGAGACAATTCAGGTTGGGGAATGAATGACAGGGGAGTTTCTCACACATTTGGTGAGGATGTAGTTTCAGAATTCTTGACAAAGCATGATATGGATTTAGTCTGCCGCGCCCATCAGGTGACTGCATTACCATTTTATGTTCTTTCCTAATGTTTTTTCAAACTCAGTTCAAGATTAATAGTTTCATTTCTAGGTAGTGGAGGATGGGTATGAATTCTTTGCTGATAGACAACTCGTTACCATTTTCTCTGCTCCCAACTATTGTGGTGAATTCGAGAACGCTGGTGCAATGATGGGTGTCGATGAAAGCTTAATGTGTTCATTCCAGATTCTTAAGCCTGAAAAGAAAAAGTTCCCGTGACAAATATTTCAGTTGTCAGCGACTCAAGCTAGACAATTATTAAAGTAAAATAGCTCTTGCCACAATGCATGTTTAGTTATAACATTTCCCCTATACTTCTTTGCAGCAAAATTTGATGAATTTAAATTTTGCAGCAGCATCCCTTACCCAGCCGTGATGTTTTGACTGGACGCAGACACTGCGGAGGATTTGCAATATGTCACCAGCAGACAATCCTAAAGATTTACATAATGTTGTACACCACATTGGATAAAGAACAAAAAATACCCATTTCTCATTCCAGAAGATCAGTTTGGTACAGAAATGAATCAACATTACTACATTTGCAAACCTCAGTCATCATCAATGTAGATTGTTTCCTGCTTAAACAGTCCACCAAAAACCTTCCTTACCTCCGCCTTCTCCTTAATCGGTGCTGTCTTTTGAGGCTTAACAACAGCCTTCTGTGCAGGGTAAGTTTTGCGCTTTGCTTGTCCCCTGACAGTGGCAACCTGGACCTTGGGTTTCTTCAAGCTTGGGAACAGCATTAGCCACTTGTGCACTAAGTTTATCCCAAGTGAGCTCTTTTCCGAACCCTTTGGCTTTGCTCATTATTGACTCTAATGAAGCTCCGGCAGCTGTAGCTTTCTTCTGCGCTTCGTCAGCTAAACTAGCTGCCTTGGCCTTTCGCTGTGAGCTTTTCACTTCTTCCTTAAGCTTCTTGGTTACAATGCAGCTTCAGCTGCTTTTGTGCAGCTATGATGGCTTTCTTCTTCTTCTGCCTTTGCTGCTGCTTACTGCCTCAGCATAGGCTTGTCGCCTCCCATCCTCCGGAATCAAGCTAAATTAACTCAATTAATTCATCAACAAATCTCAGCACAATGCCAGAATCAACTATGTATTTCATTTTGTTACACAATGAGGTAAAACAAGACAACGTACTCTACCTGAAAAGCTCGTAACTGCCTAGTCGGGGCTGATGGATCTGTGAAAACCTCCACGATCTGATCAATACCAATCCAATACATAAACGTCATAACACAAGCATACACAGATACGAATAAAAATGTAAAACGGAAAAACAGCACACATTTCGAAAGATTACAGATTTACAAGAAAAAATGTACCTTGTTCTCAGCCACTGCCACATTGGAAAAAACATCTCCGATAAGGGATGCAATCTGTGATTTAGCTACCTGCAAATTCCAAATGCAATAGAGTTTCAGTATCAGCCTGCTCTCGTCAAAAAAATCACAAAACACAAATCATATATAAAACCGAACGCACATTGTATTGCATTACATTACTTTGAAGTCTGTCGAACCAGTAAACCCTCAGCAGCCCACTACAAATTATAACTTCCTCCACGGCATAATCCTCCGTCAACCCGTCTTAATCAGCGTATATTTTCACATCAGTCTGCACTACTCGTCTAAGAAATCACCAAAGCTCAAGCCTGAGACTTGGCAAAAATGTTGCTGAAAAATGTCGAAATCCCATTGAAAAAAGAACCATTGGCTGAAGCTAATGGCGCACCATCATTGTACACAACTGCCACATGACTCACTCCAGCAGCTGCGATGCTTCAACCACCCGCAATGCATCAATGGTTGAGACATCGGTTGCGGACCGTTCTCAGATGGTCCGATCGTGCACCCAACCTTCCCAGCATTTCCTATTGCTTTGGCGATTGAAACGGCGGTCGTTGAATGAAGATTCCACCGCGTTCAATTTCTTCGATTCGTCGCTGGAAATCAGCTGCAATAAACAAAACCTAGGATTTCAAATTGGAGATTGAGTTGGGGAATTAGGGTTTAGGGTTTGATAATTTGGCGAATCGGCTAACCTTGTAATCAGCAGCGAGGCGAGCGAGCTCGAGAGCGGCGCCGAGGTCAGGAACGCCGGCGCGGACGGTGAAACCTGACGAAGAAGCTTCTGAGCGATACGAGCTCCAGTCAAACCAGTTGCGCCAGCTACAAACACCGTTAGCATCCTTCCGCCGCTGCGAAATCCCTCCAGACGGCTGGCCCACCACCGGTATCTAACTCTTCACATCCACTTTATCTGGCAAATTTACTCAAAAATCAAAGGGATTCGCATGACGCGTCGGACGTCGATTGTCGTTCATCTTCTTCGCTTGTTTCCGGAAGGAAGGGAAAGCTCCAGGACTTTTGGCGGAAGACGAGTCTGGTGATTGACGGGTGAAGTTAGAGCGAGGATTTGTTGGTGGTGGTACGAGGAAGGAATTGGAAGTGAGAGTTGAAGGTATGGACTGCATTGCTCTCTGCTTCGTTCTGCTCCGGTTTGGTGGCTGTGGGAGTGTGGAGCTGTCGAGGAGATGATGACCGCGAAAACCTCAATGCTAATTTCCAAATCGGCCAATGATCATGTGACGTGTGTGAAGATATTATCCAAATAAGACCAGCCATTTCATATCTAGACGAGAGACGTTGATATGATACCAACATGTGGATTGACTTTACCTCTCAACTGAGCTTTAGTCCTCGCAGCACATACAAGGAAAATATTACTGTAAGGAAAATGCAGTAAACATTTTTCGACGCCAAGAATCAATGGCTAAAGTAAAAGGAGTGCCACACATGCTCTTGTTCATAATGATCATGGACACAGTGTTGAGAATGAGACTCTAAATGAAGATGTTGATCGCGGAAATGCAGACAGAAGATGATTCTGTTGTACATACAGGATGTTATTAAATGTACTATGTTTTGTGTCCATGTCCAAGAAGTTCGAGCCAGAAAACTGAAGGCCTAAACTCAAAGTCTTCATCAACCATCCAAAAGCTTCAATCTTTTTACTAACCTTGGACAAAAATCATTCCTTTCCAACCAAAACTCAATTTACAGAAACTATTACTAACTGGGCTCCATTCAAAACCATGTTTTGAACTTCGTACCTGGAGCTAGCGATTGAGTTACACGCGAGCCACAAAAACCGGAGATGTCTTACGGAGCATCCGCTTCAGCTCTGCTCAATTTCACTCCCTTCTCCTCCATTTCATCCCATTAAAGTTCCCATTTTCCCTCACCCCTACGCTTACTCGGCCTCCCCCATCACGAATCTCGATGAGCCTCAGACAACCTAGGGGAATGGGATTGGGGTCAAGGATTTTACTAAGGAAAGGCGCTGACTTTACATTCTGATTAGGGTTTTTAGTTTGATTTTAAATTGTGTTGATTGTTGGGGGATTGCGATTAAGGTTTTGGTTTGATTTTGAGTTGTTGATTGTTGGAGGCATTACAGATTAGGTCTCAGAGGGAGTATGTTGCTGGGGAAGAAGGTGAGTCTCTGGTTCCTGCTGATGATCAGACTCTGGAGGAGTTTACTTGGGCATCAGTGATTGCCCCGTAGGATTTCGATTCAAGTGATTTTTTTGATTCTTGTGATGGATTTTCTCTTGATCTAGTTAGGTGATATTGTTCATTTCAGGTTTCTGTTCCCTGCTTTGGGTGGATTGTTGTTTGGGTATGACATTGGGGCAACATCTGGTGCCACCATTTCAATCCAGGTAGCTCCATCACTTTGTTTTTTCTCCTCTACTTGCTTGGCATTTAATCTTCCAGTTTACAGTCAGCGCAGCTAAGTGGGACGACTTGGTATGATCTTTCGGCCGTGCAGCTAGGACTTGTGGTATGATTATTTCTGTGAAGTGATTTACATCCTGTTATATATTTCTTTTCTATTGATTTTTTAAAATTAAGTTGTGTATGTGCAATGTAGGTCAGTGGTTCGCTATATGGTGCTCTTTTAGGCTCACTTTGTGTATACCCAATTGCTGATTTTCTTGGTATGTGACTGGTTGTTAGTTATATGACTGTAAATTAGTGAGAGCTTTGTACAACCTGAGTGTGTCAATGGCATTGATTACACAGGTCGAAGACGCGAGCTTATATCTGCAGCTGTCTTGTATCTGACTGGGGCTCTAGTTACTGCCTCGGCTCCTGATTTTGCTCTCCTTCTGACAGGGAGGTTGATCTACGGTCTTGGAATCGGTTTGGTAAGCTTCATATCTCCATGTGCTCTTCACCTTATTATTATTTCGGGGCTTGTGAATTGTCAATTCTTTGACAGGCCATGCATGGGGCTCCTCTCTATATTTCAGAGACATGTCCATCGCAGATACGAGGAACTCTAATATCATTCAAGGAACTTTTCATAGTTCTTGGGATTCTGGTGCTGTCAATCATCTCAATTCTCAAAATCAAAACATTCAAATAATTCATTTGTTTCATTGTCAGTCATATTCTGAACTCGTCATATGGATGTCATGTCAGGTTGGTTATGCTGTTGGAAACTTTCAGATAAATGCTGTTGGAGGCTGGCGATTGATGTTTGGGCTTAGTGCACCCATTGCTGTACTTATGGGACTCGGAATGTGGACCCTCCCACCATCTCCGCGGTGGCTACTTCTCCGTGCCATACAAGGGAAAGGCTCCTTGCAAGATTACAAAGAAAAGGCTATTTCTGCCCTGAGCAGATTAAGAGGTAGACCAGCTGGTGACAAAGTATCTGAAAAACAAATCGAAGAGACCATAGTAGTGAAGTCTGCGTACAGTGATCAAGAATCTGAGGGAAATGTGCTCGAAGTTTTCCAAGGCCCGAGCTTGAAAGCTTTCACTATAGGTGGCGGCTTGGTCCTTTTCCAACAGGTAAATGCAACCTGAACCTTTCTTTCATTTTTTTCATACAGCATAAATAACTCGTTCGTGTTTGAAATTGAACATGCGGTCATGATTGCAACAGATTACCGGCCAACCAAGTGTTTTGTATTATGCCGGCTCAATCCTGCAGGTAGACTACTATTCTGTGCAAAATGGTACGCTAAAGCCTAAGAACCTCTATTTTACAGTAAGTTCTAAATTTTACCACATTGGTTGTAGAGTGCTGGGTTTTCTGCTGCTGCTGATGCAACACGTGTTGCTGTAATCATTGGCATATTCAAGGTGAGGTATTTCATATTTGATCACTAAAACTGGTGAAAGATATATAAAATGAATCTGCCATATGCATTGTGAAGGGAATTCAGTTCTATTTTTTCATAGTTACTAATGACGGGTGTGGCTGTACTAAAAGTGGATGATCTTGGGCGACGACCTTTGCTTATCGGTGGAGTGGCTGGGATAGTAAGCATTTTTTTTTTCAATTGCTCACTTAAAATTTCATTGATTTAATACAATTTCTGCTATGTTTTTCAGGCAGTTCACTACTTTGTCTTTCGGCATACTACAAATTCCTAGGGAACTTTCCTTTAGTTGCCGTGGCTTCGTTGCTACTATATGTTGGCTGCTATCAGGTATTGCCTGATCACCTCACTATGCATTGCACAGAGTGATACTTAAAAGCCTTATATTTGTTAACTTTGATTCAGCTACAGCTGCCACAAAACTTATATGGTAGATTTAATTTGTCAGATATCATTTGGACCCATCAGTTGGCTAATGGTTTCTGAGATATTTCCTTTACGAACAAGAGGCAGAGGGATCAGCCTCGCTGTACTGACCAACTTTGGTTCCAATGCCATTGTGACCTTCGCCTTTGCTCCCTTAAAGGTATTGTTGGACCCATTAGTTTCTTCAAATGATAATGTAAATTACTTAACTGTTTTAAGATTTGGGAAGATACTAAATATCTATATTGCTAAAGAGCACAATTATACTGAAGTGTTTACAGGGAAGGATGAGGGGTATATTTTCCTCCCAAAAACTCGAGTTTATATATAATAATAAACTCGAGAAACCTTACATATTTCTCGTTTTCATTTCTTAATTTTCGTTGAGGGGATCCCAGTTCGTTAAGAGCTTTCCAAATTGTATATTTCATAACAATAACATTTTTAACTTACACTTTCATGTTTCTCAGGACCTGTTAGGAGCAGATAATCTTTTCTTGCTCTTTGGTGCAATTGCTCTGCTGGCTCTCGTCTTTGTAGTATTGGTTGTCCCTGAGACTAAAGGCTTAAGTCTAGAGGAGATCGAATCAAAGATCCTGAAATGAATGACATATCTTTGAGCAGCTAAAGAATGGTATCTCACTGTATGTGAGTATCTGTATTCTGAAGTCAGACACAGTTTCATGGCTGACACGGTTGAATCATTCCTTATTTCTTCCGGTTGGCGCATTCTAGTGTAGACAGGAATAAAAATTGTCGAGTAGGCTTCTCTGTGTCAAACGTTGGATACATAATCTGTACTTCTGCTTCCAATAATGATTTGAAATTGCACTCTACTTTACTGCAACGTTGCTTTCTCTGCTAACGCCAGGTCGTCCATTCAAGCCCATAAAAGCCCGAAATTTCATGGGCCTTGGGTTTCACAAGGCTTTTAAATTTTGTATGAGCCCGGTCCGGCCCAGCCCGATTTTGATGAAAAGGCCTGAAATATGTAAGGGGCTGGGCTTCGTAATCTTTGGGGCCGGCCCAGCCTATTGGCAATGCCTAAGCAACACACCGAAGGAGAACAGCAAGAGGAAAAACAATAATTTCTAAAAAGTAAAAATTTCTATAATGTGTGTGCAGAAAATATGATTCGCAAGTTACAGAAAAGAGAGATTTCTATAAATCTATAACTTCTAAATCTTGACTTGCACGTAAAGATTTTGGAAACATAAATTAGAAATTCAAACACATTGAGGTTTCCTAGTACTAACCTTAAAACTCCTATAAATATAAGCATATCAATACTCCCAATCTCCACTCAGAGTTCTCTTCCATCTTAACGTTACTTTGAATTTCCCTCTTTCGATTTGCTTTTTCCTTCCGTGATTAGATATAGTAATGGAGACTGAGGAACATGACGCCTTCGGACGATATGCTTATCGAGATTCATGTCTCGTTGTTTCGACATCAGAAACATTGGCTACTTTAGGACTACTTCGAAAAGTCTCAACCTTGCAACTACGAACCCCAAATTCACTCATATGAACATGAAGGCTGGATTCCTGCTTCAGACAATGGTGAGGAACAACTATGTTTTGAGTATGTGGCAGCTGATGGTGAAGTTAAGTTCTGAATCTCAACAACCTGTTTTGCTGGATTTCTTGCCTCTCAAGGTAAAGATAAAATGCTTGTTCTGATGAGTTGGGCTGTTCTACTGCGAGGAGCCAAGAACGGCAGAGTAGCTACAACGGATCGAATGTTAATAATCACTATATTTGTAAGGGACTACAAGAGAATGGCTTCAGATACCAAATCCCAAAGACGAAAGGCTGCTACCATCAATTGCTTCAGGATGGTTGTGATGAAGGCCATCCGCTCAAGTACAAGATTATAAGACTGAGCAGTTCACGCCCGAACAGGCGGACAAATTATTCTTTTGGGCAATATGCTTGCCAAGTTTATGATTCAGAGAAGCCAGGCAAGTGGAGGATGCTGGAGAAGGAGGTTACGTTGGATGCCGATAAAGAGCGAATCAGTCAAAACTTTCCTATGGTTACAGTAATAGAAATTTGCATCTCGTCGTCGGGACTGGGAGGATTCTTGCATTTGATTCAGTGACCGATGAAATTGACTTTATTCCCACGCCACTGGATATTCAAGAAGAAAAGATACCTTGCGTTACAAGTTATTCAAATATCAAGGAAAGTTGAGCATGATCTTAGAAAGCAAACCGAGAAAACACTGACATTATGGATAATGGAGGACTACAAGAACAAAGTTTGGACAAGGAGCTGCGAGCTACGCATCCAACCCGTCAATGAGATCGACAACTCAGCTCAGCTAGTTCGCCTTTGTAACTCCGAAACAGGTCTCTTCAGTTCAACATATAGAATCATGTTTTACAACTTCAGAGATGGATCATATAAAAGACATGCAGTTGACAACTATGGCGATTCGGTTTTCGGGTTCCAGTCAGATTTCAAGAAGATGGGGTGGAAGATGGAGGAGGATGCAAAAGGATACGAGAAAAGGCAGAATGACAAGCAAAGGGCTAAAATGGCTCGTTCTTTAAAACAGACAGAATCTAAACTACATAAGGCTAGTCCTTAGCAATTGATGTTAGCCACACTGAGTTGTTTTAAAGTTGAAATTTGTATTTTGATATCCTTTGTTGAATGAAAGTTCATATTTTTATTGTTAAATATTTAATATCAATTAGTTTGATTAAACATTATAGTTCAAAACTAACGACCTGTTGTTTATCTAGTCAAAAATTATTTACAACTAACACAAGTCAAAATGCCATAGTTTTAAGTCTTTAGGTTTTGCTTGTTGATAAAAAAACCCAAGCACTTCAAAGTGCTATGGTACAAACTACAAACTACAAACTACAAGCAGAACAAGACCTTAAGTGTTTTCTACCAAGTTCCAGTGACAACCTAAGAAGACAACATGCATAACTAGGAGTTAAACCCTAGGCAGGGATCCAGCAGCTGGCACCGAACACGATTCTTCCCTTCCATCCCAGGAGCAGCCAGCGGCTATCTTCATCGATCACGAAGTCTTTGTGGTACCATGCTTCCATTTTGTTCTTTAATTTAATCATAACATCTTTATCTAGTGGTAACTGCTTGAAACCAGCTCTCATGCAACGAACTTGCCATTGTTTGTATGTTTCGGGTCTTTCGACTCTTTCTACGCCTTCGCATGCAATCACATTTATGGCATCTTTTCCGTAGATTTCTCGCTCGAACATGAGTCTTTCTTGATTGTCACGAGGTATTGTGGCATCAAAAACATCGAATAAAGCTGAGTAGTAGAAAAGTGCTTCACGGAACCTTGTGACGAAGAAAGGGGAATTGTAGGAACCATTGACAATGCCGTGAGTGAAGATGTTTGGATTCATTTCTCTGATCAGGTTTAGAACTGCATTTTTCGGACTACTAACTTCCACAGTCTCATCCAGAAGATTTTTGAATCGGAACATGCAGTTCACTGCGAGGAACTCGTTGCGTTTTATGTTCAGATCTTCGAGTTTTATAGTTTCCCATTTCTGGGCAACGGCATAGTACTCAAAAGGAACCCCGAAACGTTTGCAGTATTTTTCCAAGCGCCGTCCAGTTTCTTCAACCCTCTCTGCTGGCCGAAAACCAGGCTGTGGAAGATCAATTCCCGTGATACGAAGCTTAGGAGGTCCTCCTTCTCTCCTTGATAAACACTGAATCAGAATGGGCCACTGGAAACCATAGAGAATGCCAAAATCCACAATATGCAACGTTTGCGCCTTGCTAGAAGTTAGATAAATCATTTGATTTGCAAAAGACATGGATATCTGCTTAAATGGAACAGCATGAAGATACACCTGGTAAGCATTCAATATATCAGCAGCTGTTATTCGTTTTGATTGAAGAGCTGTATATATCTGATTCCCCGTACCAGCCATTCGAGCCTCTAGACCATTGGCAAACCAGTGAGCCAGCCTCTGCGACCCATCACCATGAGGTGAAGAATGTTGTCTAATCTGTTTCAGCAATTCATTTGCAGTCCTCCAATCGTCAGATGAAACAGCTTGAGCGCAAAGAACTAACAGTGTCCTCAAATCCACTGTGTCTGCTTCACTTCCACCGCCCTGTTTCTTGTCAGTGCCTCCACCATTGATATTTTTGTTTCTTTCATCAGGACTCCTTTCACACAATTCACTATCTGTCTTCTCTTCTTTGATTTTGCAGTGTAGCAGAACATTGTCAAACATCTCCGAAAGCTCATCTTCATCCACATAAACAGCTGACTGCTTGTTTGTCCGCTCATCTTCCAAATCAATGTCATCTCGTTTTCTCCCCCTTAGACCATTTACAGACTTTGCTGTTCCACCATTTGGGATTTCCGCAGAAAGCACACCATTCGCCGACTTAGTCTCATTCTTCTCTACCCTAGCCGATGTGGTGAACTTCTTATCCTCTTCTTTGTATGTCCTATCGGGAGACGTAGGGCCGCCAGCTTCATTCTGCTCAGCGACAACTGAGTGGTATATTTTCAAATCAGGGAACATATTACTTGTGTTAGGAAGGAATTTGCTGGCTTCCTCCATTCCTCGTTGGAACTGCAAGATATACTCACTGTCATTAAAGAGTTCCGAAGCTTGAAAGGTGTTCAAGGGAACATTCCCAAACCCATTAACACTCAAATCAAAACCATTCGCCGATGAGTTGGTGCTCCCAAGACCATTGACATTGTTATGAAATCCATTCGACGAGGAGTTGCTGCTCTTAATACCATTACTGCTCTTATCCAATCGGTTCAGGGAATAGTTACTCTGATTGGTCACATACAAGGTCTGCTGAATATCACTAGCAGGAAGAGGGTTAAGTAATAGCGAGGACGGCTGGTAAACCCCAGCATCAGTATGACTCTGAGTTTGAGCTTGAGGTCCATAACTAGTCCCACTTACAATACCGCTGCTGCCACTACTACTATATTCACTAAAACCATAAGAATGAGAATTACTTCCATCAGGACTATCAACTAAAACCGAAGACCTACTGACCGTACTAGGATACGTCTCACCCAAAGCATCATAAAGTGACTTCTCGGCAACAGTCAAAGCTAGCGAATCATGAAGCATCCACTGCTTCTCCCCCATATCCTCCTCCATCAGCATCTGACTAATATACTTAAAAACAGGATCAGACATATCCGCTCCATCCCCAGATGAAGCCGAATCGCCTTGATTACCCAATCCAAAAAAGGGCAACATAGAATCCTCAGCTCCAACTCCAAATTCAGCTCCAACTCCATTTCTTAAAGGACTAACAGCAGTGATATTATTATCCATGAAATTCCAATTAATAAAATCATCAAATCCATTAATCTCAGGAAACCCAACCTCCTCCCCAGACCCTTGTCCATCTATTCCATTCAAATAAGGATCCATTACCATCATCCACTAATCAAAAACCCTAGCTGACTCAATAACCAAAACAGCAAACCCTAGCAAAATCAAAACTTGGGAAGCAGCAAGATTGTACCTTTACATCAAAGAACCGCAGAAACATGGATCTGGGGAAATGGGTAGCAATCAAATACACAAATATCTGCAGACAGACGCATATTGCAGCGACACGTCAGAGCAGAGGTAGAAGTTTGAGGAAATACTGATCTGGAAATTAAAGGGTCTACTCCGACAAATATATGGATGAGAGAGGAAACTTGGAGTCGGTGTAAATGGATGAAATGGAAGTGATTTCTGTAGACGATATGAAAATTCAATCGCTTGGTTGATGACGAAAATCAGAGTTCACTGCATCAATGTAGATTGAGACCCCACCAGATGAGATGCTGTTCTTTTATTTTATTTTATTTTTCGTGTTTGATGTTTTACTATTTTTGAATCACCCAAATTTGTAATCCAACATTCCCATGTTTTTCGCAAATCCAATCGTTAACTTTAATAAAAACTAACTTTAATCTCAACCATCAGATTAATCAAATCAACGGTTGAGATTTCGTCCTTCCGTCTTACAAATATTTATGTCTTCCTAGAACCTAACTCTAATAATAATAAACTATCATTTGATCATCGGTAGCAAAAGGAGAAGCGTTCTATCGATAATTATTTAATTTTTATTCACAAAAATTAGTAGTTCAAATTCTCCTGAATGCATCTAAAATCATAATAGCAAAGGTCAACTGGGTGAGATTGGATAACTTTCTGAATGTTGGGAACTATCACCAAAGCGTTTTATGTCCTTGTTGCTCAAGCAATGCTTAATCTTGTAAGACAAGTTTTCTGTTGCTGATTTGTTTTTTCTGAATATGGAGGTGTGCCAATGGGTGTTGAAACATTAGTATTAACTACTTTCGTGTGTGTCCATTTTTGGTTGGACTAAGTTGGTCAAGCTTCATGAGCAATTAGAAGAAAGAGTCACTTTTGATCATATGATTAAGTAGGAGGCTAGGAGCTAAGATTAATGTGAAACTTAACTACCATTTAAATTGTCAAACTAAAGGAGGTTTAAGAGACGGGTCGACTTTGTTTTCCTACTTTTCAATGTTATAATAGTTTAACCATAAGCTCATAAATTATGCTTTAAGCATCCAAAATGAGATTTAACATCTTGTGCAGAACAGTCAAATGCAAAGCATTACAAATTATATAATTTTATTTTCAATGTACATAAAACGATGTAATATTTTCATTAGATTCATCGTAAAACGACGTGGTTTTAATTGTTAGCATATGACATATCATAGAATGAGCAGTCTTTAAAATTTAAAATATATATTTGATCAGGGTTTAATACAATAGAGTAATGCTCTTTTGAGACCCTCAATTTTGGGTGAGACCCTGAGACCCCAATCATGATCGTTGATTGGGTTTGCTTTTAGGGTCCAGATTGTGCCACGTGGAGGTGAGAAAACAAAAGCAACAATTTCTCTCACCTCCGATTTTTGAATTTCTCTAACCTCCACGTGGCACAATCTGTACCCCAAAAGTAAACTCAATCAACGGCCATGATTGGAGTCTCAGGATCTCACCCAATAGTAAAGGTCTCAAAAAAGCATTACTATAATACAATAAGTAAACTATGATTATGAAGTGATACTGAAAAAAGTTTAGATTAAGGAAACACCCAAAATACTCATCTACAAAGACACTGCTAACATTGACTTTTGAATCTTAAATTAATGACAATATCTTATCCAGATCTGTAATTCATGTATGAAATATTAATGGCATAAAAAACAAATAAATGAAAGTTCCTAGTGACTGCTTCTCTAAAAAGTAGATTTAAAAAATTAGACAAAGATCAAGACCAGCACTAATTATTCACTGAATCATTGAATGTTCTTAATAAGCATGGATTATTCTAATTCCAGTCTAAACCTATGTCATTAAGCTGGAAGAAAGGTCAAATTTGTCTTAAAATTCATAGAAAATTTTGTCACTTAAACAGTTTAACTAATCTTGTTCACTTTAATTAACCAAATGTCATAATCATAGATTAAGGTTGCTGGTGACACTAGAGAGAGTGCATTCAAGACATGTCCAACCCTACTTTTTACTTGACTGGAACATGTCTTCAAATTGAGAAAGACTTGAGCTAAAAATGAAGTGAAGATGCTGCAAAAGGCTTCTTATTCAGTCTAACAATTTACAAGGAGAATGAAGAACAGCAGAACTAAGAGTTACATAAGGTAGAGTCTGTCAGAGTTGGGCAGACAACAAATGACCCTAACAAACAGGCAGTTGGCTAAAACACTTGCTCCCTATTTCCTGGACAATTTTCGAATATATTTTTACAGGTTTGTCCAAATGAAGCTGGAAAACAGAAAGAAAATTAGACAAGTAAATAAACCCATTTGTACATCACATTGATCGACCTGTTCTGACCTTTTAGGATTTGCGGTTCAGTTTATTTTATGTGCAGAGGCTGCCGCTGGTTCAAGATCCAAGAAGAGTCGTGTTTCTCTCTGGTGTTTCAGCTGCTGTTTAACATGTTGGAGAGACCAATAGGCGTGTGCATCAAGGACCCTATCCAGGAGTTCTTGAGGGACTGGCTCTCCCCTTCTTTGTTGCGGAGATATCTTGGCTGTGTGCACAAGTGTCTTCCATTTGTCCTGCACAATTTAAGCCCTTGTTGACCTTCATTTTTTGGACAATATGTAAACATGGACTAGTGAATCACATGATATATGGTTATTTCTACCTTCAAATCTACATATGTCCGATGCTTTGCGTTTTCAAATGCTTGTAATTTAACGTCACGCCACCTAGAAAGAACATAAATTGCATGAGCCAAAAATATATATGTATCTTGAGGGACAGTGCGCAGACATTTGTGCAATTTTTTTACCTTCCAGTCCCTAGTTTCTCAACAGCTTGTACCAGTGCTTCGACTTCTGATACAGAAAAGGGTCTGCGGATTCTACGTTGGGATGCCTCAGGGTGTTTGGACTTACAGCTCTGTATATTAGTTGGTTTAGGTACAACTTCCATTTTCGCACCTTGAACTGGGACTATTGCCCAAGAGTTTCCAATACATTTATCCACTGACAAGTCAGGAGATGGCGCTGAATCGTGATCACTTTCAACAAAGTTTCCTATATTAGCTAGAGGGGGATCCAGTAGCATATCAGAGCTGTCTCGACCCACTTCCTGAGGCATATACCTGATTACACGGAAAGATAAAATTGCAAAGATAAATATTGCAATAACTTCGGAATCTACAATGAAGCTCTGAAACAGAAAGAACAGTAAGTTTCACGGTAAATGTGGGGCGAGTAAAGGTTACCTAGTTAATGGTTGGGGAGTTTTGGCAGAAAGCATATGAGACGTGTTGCCAGAGGGCAGAGATTGTGGTGGAGTCTGTGAGGTGTTTGGTTCCAGTGAGAACCCTACAGAGTCCAGTTGGGTATCATGAGATATCCCAGTTTGAAGTAAAGTTTTGCTGTCATCTGCGATTTTCTTGCCATGGAGAAGGACGCCTACATGCAATCGATCACCTAGAATGGTCGTCACTGCCTCCATTACTGTTCGCTGTACAAATAAATCATAACATCAGAGGCCAAATAATAAAAGGGGATTTGGATTCTCTGCGGGTGAAACTCATACCTTCAATGAACCAACAGTTGCCAACTCTGAAATCTCAATGAAGAGATCCGGAACTTTAAAAGATTTTATCCTAAGCTTCACTGAGAAAAGAAACACATACTCAAAAATCTGATAAAGTTTGGTTTCTGAAACTGAAAAAAAAAATCAGAAAGAATTGCTAAGGGAAAGTACCATGAGAATCCCTCCTTTTGAATGTTGCATTCTCACCCATGCCCGAGGATGAAGTTCTGACAACTTTAAGAAAACCAAGAGTTGCATCAGAGGTTGTTCCATGCTAAACACGACATACAAAATCATTAAAAAAGCTCCCTTGGGAAATCATTTGCTAACCTGAGTGAAAGGCATCATGGTTCATGTGCTTAATAGCAGATCCTTTGTCAGAATTTGACAAGGGGCCATGGTAGTGCATTTTCCGCTTTTTGAAAGGATAATTTCTTTGAGACCTTTGACGCCTAAAACATGTCTGATTTTGATAGACAGGCTGCTTATCCACATCTGGAAAAATAGTATAATGCTAATGAGACCTAGATAAACTTTTACACCGTTATAATGAAAAAATTCCATAAAAATCCGCAAGAATTCCACATCACAATAACTTACCAGTGTTACATATTTCTCCATCTTTCACTTTGTTTGCGACATTCCAATATTTGTATGCTAAAAACTTTCTTATTCTGCGATCCACTATACGAGGAGGCGAGGACCTATATGGCTCTGTTAGGGTGCTGGGTGGAGTGCACCCTGAAGATTTTTCGTCATCATCCGTATTTAATATTTTTACATTAGAGGTACCATGCACAGAATGTTCCCCATATACAGGTATCTTCACAGCATTCACAGAGTGCAGAGAAGGTTCCAGATTCCGAACCTCAAAACCAAATGCTGCAGCATCCGCTCCACCCGCAGGTTTCACAATGTCGACAAGTTCAGACTTCATACATTTATCAAGTTTCGGCTCTATCAAGGGCTCTTGTTGAAAATGATCCACCTCGATTTTACTTGGAAGACCCGAGTTACTACGAGCTTTGATTGAGTTATTTGAATTAGCTAGAGAAGACCAAGAGTCGATACCACAAGGAGGTGAGAGTTTCAATGCAGGCTCAGGGTTGTGAACTTCTGATATATTATTAGTCGATTTGTTACTTGGCTGATAGCTTGTAGAGTCATAAGGTTCCACTTTCTGCGATTTGTCAGATAAATATAAATCCCTTTTGGTGACTTCTCTATTTTCGCAAAAGTCTACTCCGACGGCTTTCTCTCCTTCGATTAATATTTTTCCTGCTAGCGTAGCTAGCACATCAAATGCACACATTTGACTGTCATCCACTTTTTTCTTGAATGCCGCCCTCTTCTGCAAAGTCAGCAAAAAATATTCATTAGAAATAAGCAAGCCAAATGAGCGCAAAGATCATAAAACTAAATGATGTAACTGTAATTTACCCTCGCTGATCTTGGAGCTCGGGGAGTGGGAGGCACCTGGTAACCACTGAATCCATAATCTAGCCTCTTCTGAAACACCATAACTATGGTAGTCCAATATCATAAGACTAATAAATCATCAAATTCAAAGCAACCAGCCCTAACACAGTTCCATCGAACAACTCCCTGGTTTGATGCTGATCCTGCAAATCGACGGAAACAAAAACCTCAGAATCAGCAATTCATCATATCTACAGATCACCTAAAACAAACATCAAACAAACTATTTACTCCTTCAAGCATTCTGTCACGAGATCTGATCAGTGTTAGACGACTCAAAAAGATGTAAACAATGGAATTCAACGCCCAGAAGGAAATACGAAATAGGAAACATATCCAGTAAGATCACTAAAAACGTAACCTCATATTGTTCGCAATCCAAAACAGAAAACAAGCACTAGGTAACCAAAACATCCAATTTAATGAGCTAATTCCATTTCTTAAACCCTGAAGAACCCTTTTCAAGATCAGTTTCAAAATTGATCAGTTTCATTATTGATCACATCAAAACTCAATACCCCTCCAGATCTGCAACATATAATACATTTTCACAACATTAAGCTTACAAAACCTCAAGAAAGCACAAAACTTGACACAACCCACAAAGCCTAGATGCATAAAACACCATCTTTACCAGAAACTGGTCAGCAAAACAACCACAGATCCAAAACAATCACATGATCAAACACATGAATCAGATCAGACCCACCAAAGTTGCCAAAACCAAAACCCAATGCACCAAACATCAAACAGCAAACCCAAATCGAAAAATGGGGAATCACAGAATCAAGCAATCACATTACTATTTCAACCGCATCACCCAACTATCCACCAACCGCTTAACCAAAATGCCTTCTCATATTAGAAGATTCAAACTCTAATCCAAACCCAAAACCCCAATCCAGACCAGACCAATCAAAACCCAAAACGGTTCAAAGCTCCCACCTTTCTCTACCGCAAGGCCTATTCAAAAACCCCACAATTCCAGATCGCCGGAGAATTTCAAAGAGAGAAGAAACCAAAACTCCACCGATCACAACACTTTCAACTCCATCACCAGAAGAAAATAAAAAAAATAAAAAATGTTGCTTTCTTGTAATGTACCCTACACAGAGAGCGAGCGCTACAATGTCTCTCTCTTCGTCTTATCTTCTCTTTCAACCTCTGATCACCAAAACCCTCATCGGAAAAGAAATCTTTATATAAAAATTGGCTTTCTGAATTTTGGGCTTAAACCTCTCTAGCTTGCTTTCTTTCTTATACAAATTGACTCTGGTGTTACCGAATGTGTCGGTCACTTGACAGGTTACTGGTGTGACTTTCAAACACCTTAAAGACCGGTTCTTACCATTCCCGGTTTCCCTGTGACCCCACTCGTGTCTTATGTGGGCCATCCTACCCCCACGTGGCGACAACACTTGGAATTATGTGGCTCTAATTCCTCTTCCAAATCACCTTTTCTTTAATTAATTAAAATGTGAGTAGAATATTTATCTCCTATATTTGGAAATCCTTTTTCCTTGCACAAAAAAATTAATAAGCAACTTCATTTTATTGCCTCTTTCAAAAATATTTACAAAAAATATATTTGAATATTAATTTATAATTATATAATGTACAATGAACAGCTAAAATTGAAAACCCCTAATGCAGAAATGTCACAATGGCGCAGGAATGTATTTGTTATTATTACTGATTCATGTCTTATGGGATCTGAGTTTATTAAACCTACCAAATATGCTTTCTAGATCCCAAATATATACCATTTTATACTGTTATGCTGTTTCCAAATTAACAATTTATATAAGGGTAATCACGTAATTTGACGCAATAAACAGACATGTCCAAAAATAATCCGACATGGAAATTCACTGCTATAATTGATTGGCTGACCTAAAAGTCAGCATTATCTTAATTCTTATCTACACAAAAATAATCATCCGCAAATAAATAACAGAAGGAATCAACCTTGAAGGGCTTAAAGAATATCCATTTACCATTGAATTTGAACGTGTTGATGAGAATCTGACGTGGCAGTTGACCGGTTTTGACGCTGTTTAACACTTGAATATGAGATTTGTTACAGATCTGATGTTGTGAGACATTCAATCCGAGGAATAAAATAACATCAGTTTGTCGTGTAGCTAAAGGCTTCTCTACAGAAGTTGACCAGGGTGCAAATTCGCTGACCATGTAAATATTGAATTTGATGAACATATAAATTCATCTTCCATAAATGGGTTCAAAGACATAGAAGGAAAGCTTGTTGTGTCAAGAGTTTGAATGGCTAGCCTATGGCCTAAAATGAGAGAGATGCAGCTGCACGGGTGGGTTTTTAGTCGGAGGGGGAGTGGCTGAACTGCCAGGGGTTGAACTCAGTCGATTCTGCGTCTTGTTCATTGTTGACTGGATCATGGTTGTTGTCTACTACAGCTCGGTGTTTGGAGTAGTCAGAATTGTACTGGTAAACTTCCAAGTCGCCCCAAGGGGTTGGGACAATTTCCTCGGTTAAATCAAACCATCGAGGTTTGAAGGGTTGCCCATTGGATTCCCTCATTCGCTTCTCAGCTCTTTGCATCTCCTCCAGTCTGCGAATGGAGTGAAGTAAGAATCATATATCTTTTCTAGGTTGGAGCTGGGGCATTCTACGAGTGGAAATATAAATCACAGAAACCAATAACAGACCTGCTCTTTTCAGACCCAGCTTTGGAGAGGTCGCCTTTTTCAAGGGCGTACCGATCAGGACGCAAGCGAGAGTCTGATGGCAGTAACTCTTTGGAGCAGTGGAGAAGCTGTTTATTTTGTGTGCAAAGTATGTGTACTGATATTTGTCATCTTTGGGACATCCGCAATATGAAAAACCTGTGAAACACAATTTTCTTTGTTGTTGAACAATACATTCTGTTGGATTTGTGAAACAGGAAAAATGTACGATAAAGGTTGCAGGATCTCAACCTCTTTCAGCTCAGTGTTTGGTAGAGGCTCCCCTTCCAGATCACACGGTTGATAACTCATTGATCATTCCACTTCCCTGTCATCAAGAACTTTGGTTCCTCAGCAGCATTGTATACATATCCATCAACTTCATAGCGGCCAGCCCTGCAGATGAACAGGTCATTTAATGTTTGAAATATCATCTGACATTCTGCTAAAAAATAACCTATATGTGCAAGTACAACAAGAATCAACATGTAACTAGTCCATGAGATTGACATACCCAAACCAGCCACAAGGTTGAAAGTACAACACTGCTTTGTCCCCTGTAGTCAAATTTGTCATTACCATTTCTCCAGGGGAATCAACCCATGTCCTTCCAAAGATCAGATTGTTTACTTTTGTTGGAGGTGGAACAAGATCTAACACTACACCGTCTCTTTTGAGAACCACTCGTGTTCTGCACACAGTAAATCAAAGTGATTAAGTAATCTCATGACATTATAATTAGTCTCAAGCTTCAATGATAGTGGACTAGCAGAATATCTGACTCGAAAGAGTGAAGTTACATGATACCAACTCCCACAGTGAATTACATGTATTTCATACTTGCGAGTTACCATGCAATACAAGCCAATGACTATCAAGGTATAACCAAAATGTCGATGATCATAAAGTGTAAAAACAGATCTTGAACAAATTCTGACCTTCCAACGGGATAGACATCCACTGAGTTGCCTAAGAATTTCGTTTTCAGCTTTGATGTGACATCGTAAGTGAAGTGGTCATTCTCTGCATGTCCAGCGCTCATCGGAGGATGATGACTAACCTGGCATGAATTCAGGAACATAACTAAGTATTCTCATATTATGCACAGAAAATATATTCAAAGAAGGCCATCACATAAAGACAGTTTTAAATTTAATGGTATCCGACTGTGCCAGAGTGTTACAGACGAGTGTGTTTGATTCTGATAATCAAACCCAAGTTAATACAATCGAGATATATAGAATTATAGAGATCCCACCGAATACATAGGTGAACTGATTACCTGCTCAGCTATAAAAGTGATAGCACCGTGGTTGGTCATTTCATAAGTTTCACCTAGAATAGGATTGAAAGGCTTCCAGGTGCGTTGGTAAGCATAGTAGACAGATATAGCCCATGAAGCTAGGATTAATCACAAATACATTAAAAGGCGGTACTGGATAATATGCTAAGATAAATTTAGGAAATGACTTCACTCACTTGCATACACCAGCCGCATATAAGGATCCTCACATTCATCGGCTTGATCCAGCAAGTACGAGTATTCCATCAACTGTACCAAGAATGTAGCCATTAGAAATATTTGATACATGTCTTCCAAACACCACACAACCATGTAAGAAAAGTGTGTAATGCAATTCAGCTAACCTCGGCCATTTTCTGAAGCATTGTCATCGGCTCAAAGATTACAACAGGAAGTGTCACCATTGAAGTGATGTCTGCACCTATATACTTTTGCATCATTTTCCAGTAACCATCTCGCTCCTATATACATGTTGAAGCACCCTGGTTACCTCTTTTGAAGTAATGTAACCATATACCATCAAAATTATAAAGAATTCAGGCTAAATTGTTGGTAGAAGAAAGCTATGAATATCAAAGTCAAATAACATAGCTTTCTTGTCACAAAACTCACTATGGAATATCATAAGACATATTACTAGAGGTCAGCTGATGCTCATAAGCACTTCTATTAAGGAATTTATTATCTTAATGACCTAGCTAACACAAAATACATTAGAGATTAGACATGGCAAAAGAAAAAAGAAAGAAAAGAATTGCAATCTCAAACCTCCTTCTGCCACCTTCCTCTGCGAGCTTCCTCCTCAGCATCCTCCTTTCCTCCCTCTGGATTTATTACTTCCACACCCTCGTAACCAAGAAGCCTGATCCCAAAAAATAATAAGAAGTAATGATCAACAAATCATCAATAGCCAACTAAAATGCAAAACTTAGAATGCAAATCACGAATGCATTCCTGAACCACGACTAATCTCTAACCATTTGTAGATAAACGCCACAAATATGACAGTTGAGTATACAATAAAACTAATCAAATTGTAGGCGCAAATATGACAGAATGAATTTCAACAAATATTGCTTCTTGTCACCCTCTTTCTGTTTTATTAAAGTTTCACTCATATCATTCAACTATCAAACACATAAACAATTAACATTTAGGGTTTCAACAACAACCTAACATTAACACAATCGATCGATCAAAAAGATAACAACTTTCCGGACGAAAATTAAATCGAAAACTAAGCTTTACATACCCACTAACGGATCTGTGCATGGCGCTGCCAAACATGGAAAAACCAGAAGACATGGACGCAAAAAAGCCCTTACTTTCGTTCTTCTCCGGAGGACTCCCCATCCCAACAAACCCTAATCAACCTCTCTGCTACGAAAATCGGAAAATCCCTCGACACAAATTCGCTCGAAGAGGACAATCTACGACAGCAAAATCGATCTTGGGATCAACAATGACGGAGCAGAAGTTTGTAGGCCCCTGGTTTCGAACTATGTAATTAAAACGAAATAATTTTTTATTTAGCACTAAACTGTAATTAATTTAAACGCAGACTTAACACCTTAAGTTAAATAAAATAAGAATAATAAATATGAAGGAGGTGTCTGAGAGCAAAATATTTACAATTTGTGTTGTATTCTTCAACGTTGGTTTTATTCATACATGAATTCTTCTATGAGCTCATCAAAGATCATTTCATCTAATGTCAAGCCAAGGCTTTCTGCTTCTGTTGTAGGTCATCCAGCCGCCGCCTTGTGCTAAGTCGTAGAGACAACATTGTCCATTGAGTTACTAATTTTCAGGGCTCAAACTCAGTAGCTTTTCGATCCATGATTGAACTTTTCTGGTAACATGGTGTTCTGTGTTTGGTAGCAGATGGATATGGTAGTTGGAGCTGCAGCATAATGGGGTTGGCCAGTATGCTTCAAAATGCTGTAAACATCATACAGCGCCTCATAAACTAGATCGGATAAATCTGCTCCTTTAACTCGTTGTTGAGCTCAGTCGACATTTGGAAAGAGTTCCCAGCTCCGAGGGCTTCGAGTATGTTCAGAGCATTTTGCTCATAACTGAAGGCGACTATATCCTCAGTCCCTAAAACACTGTCCACTGAAATCATCTTGGTTATTGGTTGTGTTTTGTATCTTCTGCACCAAACGGAACTTGAGGATCTGAATATGGTTCAGAATCAGATTTGATCAGCAATTCATCTGAGAGCAGATTCCCTGGAATAATTGAAACTGAGTTGTTGCTCGAAACTTGCACAGGGTTCATCTTTATGCACCTCCGAGTTCTCATTCTCAATGCTTAAACTTGCAGACTTATTTGGCAACTTGGAAAGTTCTATGCTATCAGAGGCCCATCTGCCTGCAAGAACTTCACGCATAGACTGCACCTTCCTCAAAATAACCGAGTCAGATTGCTTGAAGCCAACTTCATCTTCATTTGAGAGTCTGAGGCTCTTGGAAATGTTGAGCTTTGCATTTCCCTGAAACTAGTCTCAAACAACTGAGTGTATCTTTCCATTTTGTCATTTAAGGATGAAGCCCTTCTAATGCGGCTGAGCTTGTATTCCTAACATTGGAAGCATAGTCATGTGCTTTTTCATCAATTTCATTTTGGGTAGCATATTCAGTAGCCAACTCTCCGCACATGTTACCGGTAGTGTACACGACTGGGTTGAAGGATATTTTCTGAACTGCAAAATGAGGACGAAGAGGTGGATAATCCAGATGATGAGGAAGGCCTTACTTCATTGAGCTTAGTTTCCAGCTTACTGTGGCGTCAGGCTTCCATATCCACTTGCAATGATTATTTGCCATAGGAAATGAACCTGACCTCTTGAAATTTGCTCTCCTGCGGGACTTCAGGTCTACTTGACAGTTTGCAGAATCAGTGCATCATAGTTTTGTTTGCTTCTCATGAATAGATTCTTGTCTATCTGAAATGCATTAAAGAAATCCTCATATGTTTCACTGGAGGACTCAATATGGCCACTGGACTGATGATCATCCACAGCGCCCTGATCTAGTAAATCCAGCTCACCAAAATGCTTCAAGTTGCGCGCTACCTGCTCATCATCCAACACATCCGCATTCGCACACCTCGTAGGTGAGGAGCTATTTTATCAAATTTCAGTTAAACCATCAGATATATTGTGAATTACTACCGGGTGCTTATGATCTACATTTGAGCCATCAATGAGGTTACTTAAACTCGAAGGCTCTAAGTGATGTATAGAGTAAGTTCTCCGAAACCTCGGCTGTTGGGGGACCTTGCCTTTGCTCCGGCTGTCATTTTTTGATGCGTTGATGGTGATGTTTTTTCTGGTATTTTTCGCATCCTGAAGAAAAGCAGATACAGAATATCACATTTCTGGTCAACCCAGCATTAATAACAAATAGTTTCTGTAAGGAATTCAACTCACTGTAAAACTGGAATCAGAGCTCCCATCTTCAAATTCTTGACACTCATCAGATTCATTTGAATCAGTGTTTGGACCGGCTGCAAATAGGGTGTGAAGGATGACATTATAACAGAAGAAAATCAGACATCAGAAGCCAGCAGCTAATCTATAACCAGCAGCTAAGATATGAAAGTTTCAAAAGTTTCTCAAGTGTCTCACGTTTGGAGATTCTAACATGTTTTTGCTTTATATGTGGCATTAACTTCTTGAAACTTTGAAACTGAAGTGGAAGTAATCCCCATATGCAGCTTCTGTAATATTTTTCAAATTGAAGCGTGGAGTGGTTCCTTTCTAAGTTCCTTCCCATAGTCTCTCCCAGCTCAGAGGATGAATCAGAATCACCTCTTGGTCCTGACAATTTATTACAGAAGATGAGAATCTAAAGAGTGTATGATTACGATGACAGGCTTCAGAAAAGACCACATACTGGGATCTTCAAAAAGTGGGCAAAAAAACTCGATCTATCTGGAACCCAAATCAGCAAATCCTAGATAATATTTAGGTCTTGAAAACTCATCAAGTTATTACAAGAAATCAGAAAATCACAGGAAAACAAAAACCAATTTCTTATTCATTTTATAGAGGAGGTACTCACCAACTTCTTATGCCAGAGAACTGGGAGGATGAGCAGATCAATGGTCACCAAGAACCTGAGCAAATATCTGAGAACCAGAAAAGGCGGCTTAAAGGGGAGTTATTATAGCGGCAGAGAGAAATGGAAAGAGAAAGAAGAAAACTGAAACAGGTAATCGCCAATTAAATGCAACCCAACTGCAACCAACAGGAGGTCATTGAATAAATTAACTCTTGATATAACTTGCCGAAGAACAAAGTGGATAAACAAATGAAAAACAATGGCCAAAGCAAAGAGTCAATGATTCAACCTAAACAAATCAAGCTACATCATGGAAGATGGATAACAAGTCCGGTCTAGTATTGGGTTAATACATGGAGAAACGACATAGTTTTATCGAAAATATGAAAGGTTGGGTAAACAAATAGATTAAGCACAAAGTCTATGAGATGCCACGGTGGAAACTAGAATTCTAAATGCATGCCTAATAAAATGTTCTCGACTTTGGTAACTGTTGACTAGCGGTAATTACCAATACCTATAAACAGTGTACAATACTAGGAAGAATAAAAAGTCAATGAAACACGGGAAGTTGTTGAAAACTCAAGAGGAGTGCATATACGGATATACGACCTTTATTATTCAGAAAGCAAGTAGATACACGGAACTTGTCTGATATGTAAAAATGGGAAAACAAAGAAGAGTCTAATGGGGAGAAATTCAGTGCAGGATTGCAGCATAAAATGAAACTGAATACGACATACCTGAGGCAAGGAGGCAAGGAGCCAAGGATGCTGAGTTCTAATGTTCATTGTTCTAGGCACAATATTTTTCCAGCTGGATCAAGCAGAAGCAATGAATATGGTAAATGACTCGGAAATGCTTGTAGCGTATAGTGGTGCTAAGAACAGAAGATCACGTTTGGAGAGGTTGGCTTTTCAACATTGACGATTAACCACCAAGCAAACAATGCACTTGAAACTGTGAAAATAATTCATTGCTGGTACCAACCAGATAGTTTTGCCGTAACAGTGTAAACCAGTGCATTGTAGTTGAGTGGCTAGTGGTCCTCAGATCCTTGGATTCGTCATTGGTCCCTGATTGAAAGATGCATGACTTTAAAATGGCAGAATCAAAAGAAGCTCACTGATAAATCCATCTCCATTTTGGAACTTGAGACAAATGAAACTGCACTTTACTAAAGAACATAAAATGTCAACAGGGCCTTCACCAAATATTGACACTGATTTAGTTCTACAGATGTGAACTTGCCTTATTGAATCACTGAATTCTGTCAGAGACCAATCTTTGCTACAATAGTCAGCAGTCTCAGTAGCTTTAGTTACACACATTCAAATGATTCAATAACAACATGCCACAAGAATAGATTCTTAACTTTTTAAAGAAGCTGCTTCTACCACTTTTACCAATAGCAAGACAATCTGAACCAGACAGGATCCATTCAGAATTACTGCATGCCATGGTAATCTAGAAGTTAAGAAATTGAGCAGTGGTGACACCAAGTACTAAATCACACCCAAACAGCACATGTCTATGCCACACGCAGACAGACTATATAAGTATTCGTAGATGTTGTGTAGCCAAGACTTAACTAAGTATTCGTAGATGTTTGTAGCCAAGACTTAACTCAAGAATCCAACCAAACTACCAAAGCATACCAAACCACAAATTGCAACTGTTAAAAATCTCTAAATTAAGATTCTCACAGAAAATGAAGTGGGGTTTCAACCAGCCAGAACACAGCGCAGCAAGCAAGTCTTCTACTTTCTTCTGGTGCCAAAAATTCCAACTTGCGCCAGCTGGACACTAAATGACACCATACAAAAAGCTTAGTGGATAACATAGAATACTGAAAAATGAAGAGCTGAAGGACCCCTCAAGAGTGTAAGTATAAGAGAAGACTGTGAAGTGTAAACAATGAATTAAATTGTCTGCAAGTTACATTGCCTTCCTCACCAACATGATCATCTTTGTCAGCATCAGCAGCAGCAGCAGCCAAGAACACAACAATACTCTCTCACCTCCACTCAGCTCAGACTCATTCATCCTCAACTCATCTCCATTCTCTCTGCAGCATTAAAAATGGCAACAGATACGACAGCTGCATTCTCCATTTCCATAATTGCCATTCTTTCTCTCATCCTCCTTTCAGCATCTTCTTCTTCAGCTCTCAATGTCACCAGTTTACTCTTCTTCACATCCAGATCTCTCAGACTTCACTAACCTACTCATCTCCAGCTCAGTCGCCGCCGATCTCACTGACCGCTCCTCAATCACCATACTTGTCGTTCCCAACTCCTACCTCCGCTCGTCAGACATCACCCGCCGCTCCAACCCTTCCTCTATTGCTGACGTCATCCGCTACCATATTCTTCTAGAATACCTCTCATGGCCAGACCTCCGCCAGATCCCCGCCACCGGAAAGCTCGTCGCTACTCTTTACCAAACCACCGGCCGCGCCTCAAACGACTTAGGCGCTGTTAATATCACTCGGAATCCATCCAACGGCGCGATTTCGGTTCAATCCCCAATTCCTAATTCCTCAGCGAACGCTTCGATCCTAACCCTAATCGAAACCCTACCGTACAATGTCAGCATCTTCGCCGTCAATTCCCTCCTCATCCCTTACGGATTCGACACCATGTCTTCCGATTACCGTCCGCCACTCGGCCTCAACATCACCAAAGCCTTAATCGACGGCCACAACTTCAACGTCGCTGCTTCACTCTTAACCGCATCCGGCGTCGTTGAAGAATTCGAAGCCGACGAAGGCGGCGCAGGCATCACACTATTCGTCCCAACCGATGAGGCGTTTGCGGATCTATTACCGTCGCAAAATCTTCAGTCGCTATCGGCGGAGATGAAGGCGGTGGTGCTCCGCTTCCACGTCCTCCACTCGTACTACCCACTCGGTTCGCTCGAATCAATTGTAAATCCGGTTCAACCAACATTAGCGACCGAGTCAATGGGCGCGGGTCGGTTTACATTGAACATCTCAAAGCTCAAAGACTCGGTTGCTATCGACACAGGCATTGTTCAAGCTACTGTCACTCAGACAGTGTGTGATCAGAACCCAGTTGCCATTTTCGGAATTTCCAAGGTTTTGTTACCTAGAGAATTATTCGGCAAGAATCCCATAGATACCTCGACAAACCCGGGATCCGGGAAATTTAACGAAGCTCCTTCACCAGAAAGCGAGCATTTGAGTTCTGAGCTTAAGTCTCCAGCACCAGCTCCTTCAATGGGAGTTAGATTTCAAGGCAAGTTGTTCTCTTTAATGTTGTCAATTTGTATAGTATTGTGTTCAACGGTTTGTTGATCAAACATCAACAAATCAGATTGATTGTAATTTATTTTCTTTGATTGATTTTACACTGGGGTTTCAGCTGCTAAAATTGCAGCTGGTTTTTCATAATTGAAAATTGAATATAATATGAATTTAATCATGAGTTTCTTTGAAGTGAATCTTTTTAAACTGTGTACAGAATGAAGTTATTATTCATCTGACAAGATGTTTGAACTGTATAAAGTCAGTTGGCGGCGGCTGTGTTTTTATATCACGTTAAAGCTGACAACTTTCTATAATTGTCATGACTCATGAGGCCCACGGCTTTCTTAAATCGTCTCCAACTTTTCGTTAATTAAGATTATCGGCTGCTTCTGTCTGATCAAAAAAGAACAATGCGTATTCAAACTTGGATCGCATAAAGCCAAGCCGAAAGAACAGACAATAAATTAGACTACATTTTCCATTAAAGATCAAAATCGAATCCTGTTGATATTAAGCGGGCCTCATAATGAGCTTAACGACCTTTTTTAAATTATTACTACATCATAATTCAAGGAATGAAGAAACAAACTTGAATCACAAACTTCCGAAAATAGAGACTAAATAACTGACGCTTACTCCTTGTGCAACTTAAGCTTAATGACCCATGATCCACACAAAAAAGCTTTCAAAACATTGTCGATAAATTCGGGCCATATACAGGCCGGCCCATTACCGCCGACAGCATAGAACAGTTTAACAATTTGTCTACGCAGGCCCGTTGAGTCTGAACACGTGAGTTAGGCAAGCGACGACGTTTCAATGATTCTGATCATCATAAGCATCAATGTCAAATATGTCCAACAAGCATGCAATTCAGTACAGTTAAAATACTGAAGATTCCATTGCTTTTTTGTTACACACAAAAAGTTACACTAAAATCACTTTTAATAATAACCCACAAGAATCAATCCATATCTAACCTAAACATTTGTCCTTCCAATACTTTTATTAACAAACCCTAAAACGTGTTATCGGCCTAAACCTAGCGATATTATCAATAATGCTCTTCAGTATGTTTGTTTTTTGAGCGGATGATGAGTAGCAGCTAGCTTTGGATAGCATGTGTTGAGATTCATATGTACATGGCCGTGGTGGTGGTGACAAGTCATTTTCCGTATTAGAAATTAAATAAGTAATATGCTTTTTAGAGAAGCTAGTAGAGAAACATGTGTTTTACAACCCATACCACCCATTTTGTGGAAACATGCATCATTAAATCATATGTACAATGGAAGATAACATGTGCCCATTTGTATTCTAGGAAAAATATCATACCTAAGGGTACATGCATATTAGTCACAAGTCGTTGAACATTTTGATAATTTCGCTGGAATTAAAGATATTTTGGTCATTTTGACAGTCGATTAGCACTGACGGCCGATGCATTTGACAAATTCTCTATTTTAATAGGGTATCCTACCTTAAAGTTCATCCTAATACCTCATCGGCTCATCATACCATTATAACCAACACTAGTGGATTGGATCTGAGCTTTTGAGGTGTCAATAAATAAACTTACAGTTAAAAAACTGGTCGTGAGAGGAAATGCAGAGGCAGTGGGAGTGGCAATAATTGGAAAGCACGTGCGTAAGGGAGATGCATCAAAGTCTGCACAAATCCGCATCAAAATCCGAACTCCCAGTCCCAGTCCCCATTTCCTAACTCTAAAAGCAGAGCCAAAGTAGAGTAAAGTAGACTCGAAGCAAACACTTTTTATTAACTTTTACTCTTCTTCAATAAGACGCCAACAACTACCAGACCGATCGAACCAACATCTTTCTTATCTCAATCCCAAGTACGCACTCACTCCCCCACATTGGATCCTTCACCCATTCCTTCTTTCACTTCTCTCCATTACTATTTCTGCTCTGTTATTATACATTTACGTGTTCTGTTTTCTGTCATTTGCTCTGTTTTTCCTTTTCTCTGTTTCCCTTTTTATATCAGATTCATATGGAAAGTTTCGATATTGGCGTGGAGGGCGTCTCAGATCGGGAATTGGGTTTTGATTTTCTAGCCAAACAGAGTGTTTGGATTGCAAGCCAGTGCTTTTTGAACAATGGAGCTGTTGAAGACGGGGATGATGGGTTTCGAACACCCACTTCGATTGACCGAAAGATTAAAATGATTGAAACGTGTCCTCCAGCTCCTAAGAAACCTCCTCCGCCACCTCCGTCAAAGAAGCGGAAGGCGTTGTTTCCATTGGATCAGTCAGGGATGGTGGCTGAGATTGCGAAATTAACGTCTGGGAAGAAAGCACGGGTCTTGGCGGCGCCGGCAACAGTCATGTAATTTGCTGGCACAGAATTCAACACATCGTTGTTTGTCTCGTAATCTTATTCCTCATTCTCGTACGTATGTAAATTGTATGCTCATTTAATCTGATTATGTATATTTTCAGTACTTTATGCTCATTTAATCTGATTATGTATATTTTCAGTACTTTATGTTCTTGAAAATATTTAGCATATGCTGGTTTGTAAGTTGTCAAAACCAATTCAAGATTCAGTTCTGAACTCGTTCCAAATTCCAGATCATTAAAAAATCTGAATGAGCTGTTGCTAAACACCTCGATTATCGGGGTGCACTGATTTCATTTTCGATATAATGTCCGGCAAGAATTTATGACATTTTTTTGTATCAAAACGACTAATTTGTTAAAAAAACACTCCGCAAAAATTGATGATCGGTGCTTACGGTATTTCTCAAACTGAATATATATTGATATTTCAAACATGAACAAAAATTAACTTCGCAAGTTAACGAGAAAATTCCCATGCTGAAAGAAGTTGAACTTTGTAAGAAAATTATTCTAACATCAGAAAAGCAAAGCTTATCAAAGAAATAGCATGAAATAATTAAACTTATTAATCATGGTTTAGTGGCCCATACGTAATGGGCTTCTCACATGAAGCCCAATACTTTAATTAGTAAAAACCAGAAACATATAGAAGAGACGAGGTTCATGTCGACACCTGATGACGTGGCAAAAAAATACTCCCTCTGTCCCGCTAAGTTTGTCCACTTTCCTTTTTTAGCGTCCCCTAATGTTTGTCCACTTTCCTTTATTCTCCACCACACATTCTACTTTTTCACTCATTTACTTATTATTCATTTATTCTCAACCACACATTTTATATCTTCTTTCTATCTTAATTTGCGTGCAAATGGTGCTTTTGGACAAACTCACCGGGACAGAGGGAGTAGAACGTTACAAGGTAAAGCCAGAGATTTCTGGACACTGAAGCTCGTAGAACCATCCCCATACTTTAAAAAAACCTATAAATTCAACCTCATCTGCTTCACATCTCTCAGTTCAAATCAAACACAGAAGCTCCAAATTAAAGCAATCAAACACATTGAAAATGTCGATGATTCTACGCCCAAGCAGCATTTTTGACAACTTATTAGACCCATTTGATGCCTTCTCATCAGCATTGTCTACATTCCCATCTACCGGAAACGATACCGCCACTGCGATCGTAAATGCGCGAGTCGACTGGAAGGAGACACCAGAGGCACACGTGTTCAAGGCTGATATTCCAGGTTTGAAGAAAGAGGAGGTGAAAGTTGAAGTTGAGGATGGTAGAGTTTTGAAGATTAGTGGGGAGAGGAGTAAAGAGAAGGAGGAGAAGAATGATAAATGGCATAGGATTGAGAGGACTAGTGGGAAGTTTGTCCGGAGTTTTAGGCTGCCGGAGAATGTGAAGATGGATGAGGTTAAGGCGAGTATTGAGAATGGTGTGCTGACTGTAACTGTGCCGAAAGAGGAGGTTAAGAAGCCTGAGGTTAAGGCCATTGAGATCTCTGGCTAGACGACTGTTATGGTCATCTTCATATATTCAGTGTCAATAAAGCATATTTGCTACGTTACATGAGCTTGAGCTTGAGCTTGTGTGACTGTGTCGTGTGTCGTGTGTCGTGTGTCGTATGTCTATGTCGTGTCTCTTCTGAATTATTGTTTCCCAATGTGTTCCGGTGTAAAATGAAATGCAGTGAAGAGTAAAAATCTTTTATAATAAAATAGTTTGTCTCATATTAAATTATGAATCAACAAAAATTTGTAAGGGAGCATGGTATAAATTTTGTTACATGTATAACTAATATAAATCATTAAAAAAATTAACAATTCAAATCTAAACACAATTAAAATTTGACATTTATGGAATAAAAATAACTGTAATTAAAATATCAGGAATAAATTAGGAATGGATTGAGATTATGTGAGACATGATATAAATGTAAAACAGGAGGATAAAATCTGAAA